>JAGFPH010000462.1:254266-269150 GCA_018207615.1 Philaenus spumarius
ATACAAGATACAGACACTCGGCACAAAATATACAAAACCGAAAGAGACAGATATACAAGATACAGACACTCGGCACAAAATAGGACTATATTTTAGTATAATATTAGTACGTAGGCCTACTTGTGATTTTAAAAATTATGCCGTAAAATATAAATTTAAAATTTTGCTCTTGGAGATGTGTTTTATGTGATAGTTGGAGATTATTTTCCTAATTAAAAATCTAATTGCAAATCTACCAACAGTCTAATAACAATAGCCGGTAATTGTTTAGATTTATTGGTATGATTCTCAGCCAAATTATATTTTTATGCTTGATCATAATAACGCGCTTTTGTGCGATGAAGAAAGACAAGCTGGTACAACTTCGAAAATTAACTTCTACTTGTAAGCCTTATGATTGAAATCTTTTTCCAATAGTATCATTAAAAAAAGAAGAAAACGTAACTAAAGTGTCATGTGTTGTTGGCATCTTGCCTCATTGCACAGGAAGGTAGGCTAGGTCGTTAACAATAAAATGTCTTTTGTTTATCAGAGTACCAAGTATAGTGAGTCACTTCTTAGTAGTTTATGTTTCATGTGTTTGTTTAAATGAGAACGTTTAACTACGAAGGTCGAAAGCTCGTGGCGTCATCCAACAGATGTGCTTACGTCATTGTGCCCAAAGAAATAACAAGCGAGATTGTATTTTCCCACAGTTCATATCTGTATCAGTGGCTGCTCTAGCAGTCCGTAACTATAACAAGTTCGTGGCACTTGCACAACCTGGACACGCTAACAGTCCAGTCAATGAAAGATTATAGAGGTAAATGGAAGGAACACAATTTTGGACTTTGTTTGGACTAGCTAGGAGGTAACATACTAAAAGTCCCCATTCCTAGGAGGTGAGCGGGGTGCAGGGGGCATGTAGTAGGACCCATTTTTCGGGTTTTCGCCTATATCTCAAATACTATGAGTCCTAGAGATAAGACTGTTCTATACAAAATTATAGCTGGGAGAAAAAGTTTTTCTCATATTTTTGCCATATTGATTAGATAAAATTTCAGTCGTTCGTCATAGGAAAATGTTATGCGGAAAGAAGTTGTAAAGCATTCAATTTATTCGAAACGCATTACTGTCCAGTTATGTACGTAATCCTTTTTTGGACTCAAGTGCAAATTAATTTGGTGTGTAACCATCAACATGCCGATAGTGGCGCCTACTTGTGTCAGGCAGCTATGTATCAATGTAAGTTACACAAATTATTCTGGCGGTGAGCTTATTCTGTTGAATCAGTATGTGGCGATCCAGCGTATTGTCGATAATATCTCCTTCTAATATTCTTGGTCAAAATTAAAATATAAATAATTCGACCACGCTGCTGAACCGCTGACGTGAGTTGAGCGGACTTTTCAAAATTAAGTATATATGTTTTAGGGTTTCAATCAACTATTTGGAAAATGTATCTACTCAAATTTGTGAAGGAAATACAGGATGCATCACCCGAGCGCAATGTACAGAGATGGAACCAAATAAGCTTCAGCCTTCGTTTTAACTTAAACCCCCCTATTTCGACCCTAGAAAATTCAGTAAAAATATTTTCAAACCTTAAAAATTTGCTTTCCAAACAAAGTTTTACTCTGGAATTGAAGCTATCTTCGGCTTGCAGTATTTCTTCACCACTACTGTTTTATTCAAAAATTAAAATGAATGTAATAAATTATTTTATTAAAAAAAGTATAATTTGACAATTAAGTATACTGGTGTCAACACACCTCTACCAGCCAACCCAAATATATCATCAATATATTTTTTATACAAATTTAAAGAAAAGATACATATTCCTTTAGCTTAGGAAACTTTCCTACATCTAAACAATTGATTTCACCTATCATCTGTAATACACAAACCTAGCATAGATTATACCTTTGGGGTTATGTTTACAACTCTAATAATTAATATAAGTCATGTAATATTAATAACTTCTAAATCATTTGATCTATCAATATGAAATAAAAAGCAATTAAAAGATAATATTTTTATCTTTCTTTAAATATATATTAACATACATAAATACAACATTTTTACAAATATTCATACCGTTTTATAATCCTTATAATTGTAGGTACACATTTAGGCCTACCAAGTTAAAAATCCCTGTCAGCATAGTTAGGTAGGCCTATATAAAGTGTGTTGTTTTAAAATAATAGTATTTTGTTGAATGATGTATTTCTGATGTGTATCTAATTAATCCGCCTGTGATTTTTCATGGGGGTTTACTAGTTCGTTAATAAACTACTGTATTATATTCTTTGGGTGCAATATTTAAAACATTTTGAAAATAATCATTGAGTATACTATGTATGTGCATTCGCAAACTGTTTTTTTAAGGCGTCCATATACTAATTTTTTTAATAAATGTACAGTAGGATTAATAATCTATACTAACATTATAAAGAGGTAAAATTTGTTTGTTTGTATGTAGTGAATCTCTGGAAATACTGAACCGATTGAAAAAATAGTTTTACTAATAAAAAGCTACACTATCCCTGAGTGACATAGGCTATAATTCATTTTGATAAAAACCTTTTTTATTTAAATATTTGTAAATTTAGTCTGCAAAAAATCTTAGGTTAGGCCTAGACTGAAGAATCATCACATGTATTTACATTTATTACCGTAGCAACCAATTGAATAAAATAACAGATAAAACAGCCGTTTGCACCAATATTTCCATTAATAGCTGATTTCAAACTTAGCAGCAATTATTTTAATTTCTAACTTTTAGGTTAGGTTTTTATTAAAGTGTAGACCTGAGCCTTGCTGGTTCTTTTAACCTTTATTATAACTGCTGTTATAAAATAAACGAAATAATTTGATTTGAACATTTAACATTATTTACCATCTTAAATTTGGGGTTATTATTAATAATATTATAAACACGTAAAATTTGTTTGTATGTAGGGGGTAATCTCTGGAACTACTGAACCAATTGAAAAAATGGTTTTACTAATAAAAAGCTACACTATCTAATCCTTGAGTAACATAGGATAGAATTAATTTTGATTTAAGGGTTAAAACAACCCTTAAAACAATTAATATTAAATGTTATACTTTCCTTAAAGCTAGAGAGCTGAAATTTCGTACATTTATTTCTTACAAGATACATAGAAAAAGTAAACTAGATTTGCATTTTGTCGCGTACTGCCAAGGGGTGAAAATGTGATAACAACTCCTAAAACAATAAATATTAATTGTTATGTTCTCCTTAAAGTTAATGAGCTGAAAATGTGTACATTTATTTCTTACAACATTCATAATAGAATAAATAATGTTTTTTTCGAAACTTCGCAAGAGTACGCCCCATGCTTTTTAGTCGTATTTATTTTGTGAAAAGTAAAAAGATTGCAATCTATCAAGTCTCATTACAATATCAGATTCGCTGAGGAAGAATTAATTTTATCTGTGGGTTATTTTTTATTTCGAGTCTATTTATGTTATTCATGGATAGGAAACCTGTTAAATTTTTTTTCATTTATTTTATATTTTACTTTTTAGTTATAGTCATAAATTGGATTTTTTCGAAAATTTTTGGCCTCAGAGCCAACCTCCCCCCCCCCCCATCTATCTGAGGGTTCATTTTTTGGTTAATATACGTATGCAAGAACGCAGTCGTAACGCGATGTGCTATACGGAGGCGATCCGAAAAGAGCCGAGGCGACCCGACCGTGCACCGGTCCACGCACCAGTCCACCCACCGGTTGAACGGTAGTGAGTTGAAGAAAAGCATTTAAAAAAAGTATCATAGATTGACATTTTGTTGCGTGTTGCTAAGAGGTGAAAATGTAGTAAAAATGTTGATTGTTATACTTTCCTTAAAGCTAGAGAATAAACCCTTAATAATTAAGGAATTTAAAAATAAGAAACCACTATGTTACATCCTAATTAAAATAAATAAGATATTTTAGAATTTTATAGTAGGGCCTAATTATATTAAAAAAACCTGATTCCATTTGCTTCGACGCGAGTCAACGCGGGGGTTGGTGAGAGAAGCGAGCAGGAGCGGAGCCCTCTAGTTGTATATAAAGATACATACATAATATAGGCTATAAAATGTCTAATGACACCCCAAAACAGGTTCTGGAGACCACGATCGGTGTTCATTTACTACTCCCGACCTTAGGTCTTACCATAAGGGTCACTGCACTAGTTCATCTTTTTTATGGAAATTCGATAACAAGAATAAATCCTTTCCTTCAAATCCTGTAATATGTGAGTCGATATTCACTGAACAATAATATCTTATTCTATATACCTACCGCGGAAGCAATAAGGAAGGATAGAACTAGTTTTTAACAAGCGGAAATACTTCAGATGTAAAGCGTAATTTTGGCTCCAGCTGCTAGCCACCTTTGCGACAGCTGTTCTAGAAACCCGTGCCCCTATTTAGGCCTGCCAGCTGCTCCTTTCTTCTTTTCCAAAAATTATTACTAGCCACGTGTCTGCTAGGTATACTGCGACCCAAGGGATTTAAAGATGCACCTTCATTCCTAGCGTATTTCATTTGCGAGTTTTTTTTTGACCAGGTAATGAAGGCTTCCCAAAATGTCAAATATAAGAACTCCAAAAACTAAAACCGTTTTAGAGAAATATTGTACTATACTAACGTTGTTTTTAAAATAAAATGTAATCTTAACAGCGTTACTGAGTTACTGTATTTTGTATACAGTATTTGTATTTTTGTATTTGCATGTAATCTGTTCCGATACGGTTCGGTTGGGTTTCATTACGTTCTGCAAATTAATTAGTCTAAGATAAATAAGTCGAGTGCAGTATTTTTTATTTCTTTTTTATTTAAGTGAAATTCTTTAGACTGGGCAGTGACAAATTTCGTTATGTGTTAAACTTAAAGTGGTCATGAATTAATTAGTGTTTACATGTGTAGTACATCATACCAAAACTAAGGAACGTATTTTTGAAAGGACAATCCTATTTTGATATAGAAAAGGTCGTAGCGCTTCGGAGCAACGATTTTATGGTCAATATTTTGAAAATACCGTATGGGGTTACGTTTTATATGTTTTTGGGTACGGGAAAACTGATTTTTACAGTAAAGAGTTGTGACGCATCGGGGGGGGATCGTGATTTTAGGGTCAAAATTTGGAATATACTGTGTGGGGTATCGTTTTATAAAGACGTTTCACTTTTTCCACCTGTACACACTAATATTAGCACCCTTTTTAATTTGTTTAATAGTTGTTTGTATTACTTATAATGTCAACGTAACATAAATACAAGCTACTCACTACTCCTGTACAATTTTTTAAATGCACTTTGTAAAAATTTGAAGAAAGTTAGTCACTATTTTCAAAAATGTAAATCAAATAATAGTTTACTGTTAAACATGTTTAACAATATAAATGAAAGTTATGTTAATTTCCTTATTGTTAATATTCTATTAAATATATTATTTTAAACCAATATTAATGCTAAATTTAGGGTTATATTAAGTTTTTTGTCTCATTTTACACTTAAAAAATCAACACACACAAAAAACGAGTATTTGCGTGTGTTTTGTTTGTATACAAATTATACAGTCCCAATAAGCACATTATATTTTTATTCAAATTGAACCCTAATATATTTCTTTAGTTAAGTACCGGTACCAAATAAGAAACACCTTTTCGATGGGAGTGAAAATGTTTTATTATGTAAGATTATAACCTTGTTATGAATAAACAGTTGTTATTGTTTACCAACCATTCAAGGGCAAGCCAATGTTGCATAACACGGTTCAAAATAAACGTTTAGTGTATCCAAATCAAATACGAAAGAAGAACCTACAGTTTAGTAAATTCAGTTTTCACTATCTGTTTGAGGGTGAAGTGGTGTCGTTATAGTTTTCCAGTAAACCAGAAAGTGTTTAAAATTACACTTGAAATTAACATTAGTTTTTGCTTTTCTAGTAGGTAGTCCTAAAACCATATAAATTCATTTTAAAATATTTTGAAAGTTATCTAACTTGATCAAACACGTTCGCCAAGGCTTGTTTGGGAAATCAGTTAACGCTCGAGAGAATATTTCACAATGATAAACCTATTCATCCACCCTAGATTCACGACCCTAAATTTGTGATGCGGTACAGGAATCTAATTCAGATCCTCTGAGGCAAACATCTGCCCAGTTCGTGTTGTAACATGCACATGATGACTGGATTACTTAACAGTTTCATCTCATTGATGGAGTAGCCTAGATCTAATGTCATAGCTTGCCAATTTTTATCACACAATGTCATTTTATATTTAGGAATCATTTAAAAAAACTAATACATGTAGATGTGTAATGCCCGAAATTGCATTATATTATATTTCCAAACTCTATTCCGGTCAACATTTGGTGTAGGTTTTCATTTATTTTCGTTTTTTTATTTCTTTTGAACAGGAATTAAACCTTGGAGGCAACTACTTAACTTCCAGCACTGACTAGGCTAAAATAACAGAATGTACCCAGATAATGAAGATAAGAACATAAAATAGAATAGTCTATAGATAGGCCTACAATATGTAGAAGCATGATGTTCTATTTCAACCAAAAAATGCTGATAGAATTATGGATTTTGACGCCATCAATAATTATCTTGTACATCTTACATAATTATAAAGTTAATAAAAGCTACGATTTACTTATCTTCTATAGGTTATTTAGATATAGTAAAAATTAAAATACATAGGCCTATTGTTTTAGGATTCGTAGGTATTCTATTTCTATTTTAATTTTAAAAATGACTACTAAAACATAAATGGAACAGAAATAAATTAACATATCTTCTATAAGTTTGTGTAAGTATATAGTAGGGCAATGAAATATATCAATGAATTTATTTAGACAAACTTGAACAATTGCGAAGCACTTAAATCATGTCTAAATTTCTATCTTCCAGCTGTCTAGCCCATTACGTTGATGAGCACAAACATTATTAAAAACGTTTCTGACTTTAGGGAGATCTAAATTATCAATATGCAACAAATCCCGATGTCGATACTTTAAGGATTACATTGTAAAAGATAATGTAAAAGAGAGTGGAACGTGTACGTAATTTAAATGTTTAAAGGAAAAGTGCGATAAAAAACAACATTGAAGAAACATCGGTATATACTATTCCATAACATAGTTTCAAGTTTCAACTATATGTAGGAAGTTCTATTGTCTTCTTCTGATTTTGAAGAATCGTATTATTCTCGTATTATGACAATCATTTATGTCAACTGTATTTACTGAGCATCAATCACGAAGAATGATTGCATCAACTATCGAGAAGGAAATGTCTGGCGCCGCGCCGTAAACAATCGCAATAATTCTTTCCATGTTTTTCTGTAAACACACGTCATCAGGTTCCGAGAACTATTCAAGCTAAGTATGAAATGCGATAAGTTCTAAACACATGACTTGACACTTTGAACAGTTTATATCCAAATGTTTAGAGTGGCAATCCTCACGACGCGCATATACGATGAAAGCAGAGTTCTTATCTTGGGATTTAGACCTACTGCGAACAAAATAAGAGTGATTAATTTACACAAATATTTTGACGTATTTAATTAAACACACTTGAATGTATTAGTCGGGAATAAAAAAGTATTTCAAAGTCGCGAAATTCTAAATCTGACAAACTAATCACAAGAGAAAGTTTTAACAGAAAGGCTAGAGTTAAACAACCTTCAATTAATCTACCTACATACTTGTAAAACCAAATAGAAAGTGAGATTTGTGGGTTGTTGAAATATTCGTCAATACAACTTTAAAGAACCGGTCAGGTTGTTTTTGTTTTAATCCATTCGTGCCAGTCTACAGAAAAAATGTGCATATGCATAGCCTAGTAATTTTTGAAAACCAACGTTCGTAAAACAGTTTTCTTTCTTCCTTTGGCTAGGTACACGTATTTGGTTAAAAAAATCTTTTTTATGACGTTATATTTCTTTGTTTTGAGGCATATGGCTCCAACCATGGGCATGACCGCAAGGGCGCACTAACCACCCACGGAGAACACGAGAGATTGTACAGTAGAATAGTCTCCAGATCACATTCATTCATTCTAACATTCATTAGAACTATAACTCAGAAAGACAGGAAATAACAAATCAGAAGCTAACAAAAGGAGTGGGGACACCAAGATACTTATTACCAACGTTGTGGGAAAATCCTGAGTAATAACATGGTAATAAGAATCTCGGCTATTTCGGTGGCGGGTTAAGTTTTGTGTATTTCAAAAAAGTTCTAAGCAGTTTTATTTTGTTTTAATGTTAAAATGTTGAGTATACACAGAAATAAAAAATATGCTATATTAACAGACGCGTTCTGTGTTGCACCATATTTTGTGGATAAATTTTCATCTGAAGTATACGAGGATGAATTAATATAAGTCTCTCAAGGAGTTCTTACCTTTTGCTTTTCGAGTTTCTGTCATTTCATATAATGTTATGATAGCTTTAAATCTAGCAAATTCTTCACGCTGTCGAAAACAAAATATAATCGATTAGAAAGTCTTTTCTGTTGGAAAAAAGAAAGCAGTCGAGGGACTACAGGCAGAAGTGGAAACTGTCGTGAATATAAATCATTGGTTTTATTTCGAGGTTTGATAATTATTTTTATCTTTTGCCATTTAAAATTGAAAAATAAGTGCTCAACCAATATGTGCTTATGTGTGGTCCGGTACTCCTAAAATCGATAATCGAAATCGACTCCTAGATCGGGTCATTTTCAAGGTAACAAGCTGAGACTCTGCTTAAATGTTTACAATATATATTTTAACTCCTATGTCAAGTTTCAATTCGATATATTAAAATTCGGCTAATTTAGAATGAGCCAACGCTTCATATATGAATAAGATGTCCCCTTTTAGTGATTTCCCGTGCTGCAAAATACATACCTGCATTATCGAAAATTTTCCAGACAAACCATTGCTCGGAGGAAATAAATACATATGACCTTTTTTATTAAAAAATACCTCTTCTACACGGTGGTATGTTTTATTTTTCTCTATCTTCATCCCATCTCGAAACATTAAGGATAATCGAAAAAAATAATGATAATCGATTTTTTTTCGATTTTGGGAAGTTGATAGACTGGTAAACTTTTTTTTATGTTAATGTACATACTTTAAGGTACTTATAAAAAAAATCAGCCATATTGCAAATTACTGGTAGTTTTAACCTATACCGACTGGGCTAATAGGCTAACGTGTTTTTGTTTTGCAGCAATTATAATGAATGTAGGCCTACTACTTAAATGTCGTGTAACATGATATTTATTACAGTACGACAATTGGAGGAGGCCTATTTATTGAATGCCTATGTTTAAATTTGACTGTAGGCCTATCTTACACACTTTGACATTTTTATAATTAAAGTCTGAAATTAATTTATCAAAGTAAAATAATTTATGTATTAAGTACAGTAGTACTACTAATTAATTGTTTTTAAAATATAAGGTGCATCAACATAACTTAAGCGAAACATATAGACTTCTTTACAGCCTATTAAACAGCCAATGAGAATAAATACCTGATTTATTTGTGACAATAACGTAGTATGCCTTGTTCTGTATGCTATTCATGAAAATATATTCGTAGAGAGGGCTTTATTTAAAACTAGTGTCTGAATATGGAGAAAGGACAAACTTAAACCACCTAACAATAAGTATCGTTCATGATTCATGAAGATAAATTACCTATGCCTATGTCCAGTTGTTGTTCACTTCATCTGATCTGAACAGATGTAATCGCACTTACTTAATTGGTAAAAAGTGCCTAAATTATTGTTAAATGTAACCTATTCAAGGCCAACAAAGAAAGTAACAATAATGTTCTAAAATAACAAAGTGAGGAATGAGGACTCAATTAAACTATATAGTTGCACAAAGTATTTACATCTGATTATGAGAAGTATTTCATAACTATTATATTCAAAATACACTGCACAATTTAAAAAAAACTGTTAACTCTACAAATTGAAATTGATTGTCCTTACATTCAATTTGTTTGAAGTCGACGTCCCTGGGTATGTTTCTATTATTGTTTCAACCAAGGTCGACCAAAGTCTGTCTAAACCTCCTCTGTTAGATCAGATATGACGTGGTAAAACGCGTTTACCAGTATTGGCAATGGACTCTATACCTTGGAACCAGTCTTAACACTCCGTTGAACAATAAATTTACATTTAATAAAATTCGTCCTGGCTATTTTTCGACACACGTTTTTCATCAGAAGCTTCATTTTGTTCATCCTACACTATAATTCAGTTTCCTGGTTTTCTCTAAAATAACCTCGAACGGACAGTATCATTCTTGAATCTAAAAATCTTAACGATTTGTACGACCCTGTAACTTTCTACGACTCATACTCTTCCAATAAACTTGTATTATAAAACATTGTTACTACCCATAAATATCAATATTATTTGTCTTTGTTTATAGCCACAAATTAAACATAAAACTACAAACATTTCAAATTTGTAAGTTAAACATTTACTTCGATCTATTATTGTAATACTTTTTCGTTGCGCTGCTTCCATAGCCGTAATTAGTTTTGGTTTTGAAATATTACATATTTTTAATATATATATTTTTTTTTAAGGCGAAAACCCTAGGTGGTTATCATCGCCTGGATAACGAAGAGCATTCGCATAATGCTCATACGATCACACACAGCTATAAAATTAAACTTTTAATTTACACACACTACAGACAATACACGATAAAATAACGATAACAACAATAATTACACAATAACAACTTGTCACAGGGCCCTGTTACATAACAATGAATAAAACTCTAATAAAAATAACAAGTAATAAATATAAACATGGTATTTAAGAGGTACGTAAATGTACGTTGTTTCAAATGTTTCCTATTACTTCAATCGATGGAGGAATGCTAACACCATATTAATGGTTTGGGAGTCATCACCCAGCATCCACCGAATGCAATTTGGTAGGCAAAACCTCTTCCGAACATTTTTCAGCTTTTCACAATCTAAAAGTAGATGTTTAATCAGTTTAATTGAAAGGAGGTTTTTAAGCAATAAGGGCAAAGCGGCGGATCCCCCGACGCATCAGAAACCCGTGGGTTAACCCAGAATGGCCAATGCGTAGACGAGAAACCACCACTTCCTCTCGATGGCTTTGACGGTTTGAGGATATCCATGGCCGTACGGTATCTTTAATTTGGCGCAGTTTATTTCCTTGCACTGCTACCCACTCTTCTTCCCACTGTCTAAACAGGGCTTGTTTTAAAGAGGACATGCAGTCGGACGACATTACTCTATTTACGTTAGGCTGTAAGGAAGTGGCTTCCTTAGCAGCTAGGTCTGCTTTAGTGTTTCCCTGTATACCGGCATGACACGGAACCCAGCAAAACGACACTCCCATGCCCCGTAGCCAAAGTCTGTGCATGGAGCACAGAATATCTTTGACCAAAGGATTGGTAGAGTACATATCTTGAATGGACTCAAGTGCACTTCTTGAATCTGAACATTTAAGAAGGTGCACCGGTGTTGCTAATACAATATTGAGTGCCTTAAGTATTGCAAAAAGTTTTGCTGTATATACAGAAGAGGAAGATGGTAACCCATAAGTGAAGCTGTTTCCTGACAGAACAAATGCACATCCGACTCCATTGTCCAGTTTAGAACCATCAGTGAATATAATATGACTCGATGGGTAGAGTTTACATATGGAAATAAATTCCTGACAGTAAACAACATCGGGTGTAGTTTGTTTTAGATATCTAGACAGTGATAGATCAACACGAGGCTTTCTAATTAATCATGGAGCGACAAAACATGGTGTATTTTCATATATAGGAGGTAGTGCTACACCAAGATTATTGAGGACTCGGATAGTTCAGATCTCATAGGGAGCAGTAGATTGTTTACGAAATTCGTACTGTGCAAATAATGGATTGCTAAATATAATATCATATGAAGGGTGCAAAGGTTTCTAGCGCATATTACACATATATGACAATTAATTGTAGCTGTTGTCTGCGTCGCGTGAGCGATGGCTCACCCGTTTCAACAAGCAGACTACTAATGGGACTAGAACGAAAAGCTCCGGATGTTGTAGAAACGAATAGAGGTGACGTGTCTCGCACAAGAACTTTCAGATCTTCCATGTGATTCCTAACACCATTTAAATTCCATTGAACCACATTCATATTTGGGATCGTGGACATAGATAATTAATGAATAAATGTATTTCAACAGAACATAGTATATATTGAGATAAATATAATAATATTCAGATTAAGATAAATGAATATTAGAAGTGACATGGTCCCTTTGTAACCTTTTCGTTTTCCTGTCCAGTAGTGACAGGAAGGTTTTTTTGTTGGGTGTCCTTGTCCACTTCCATAGTTAACTCACTCATATTGGAAGATGTTGAGGGTGGAGAAGGACAGGGATCGGGTTTTTTAGGAGGATTTGTAGGGGAACCTCCTTTTTCGTTTTCTTTTTTACTACTTTTTGTCATTTTTTTATTTTTACTTTTTATAGCAACAGGTTTCTTCCCTGGAACGGGACCAGAACTTCTTCCTGTTACTACAGATGGACAAGTATAAGATTTTTTTTACCAGTTATTGGGGTAATTTTCTTTTTTAATAAATTTTTTTCCCGAGTTCCAGTTCTCAGATCAAGAGCAGGGATAGATGGTTATATTTCTGCTTGTGATACTGAGAAACTAGAGCACGGAAGAACGGAATTTGAATCAACTAAAGCAGAAGCGGGAGCGGAAGGAGACACTTTAGAGAATAGGGCGACTAGTTGAGCAACTTGGTCAATCAAGATTTTGACTGTCTTAGCCAACTCTCCACAATTTACGCATAGAGTGTTGCTCTTGTTTGAAGGCACTGCAGCAAATGATTTACCTTCTAGAGCAGGTCTAGAGGTTTTATATATTTTTTTTGCAGCATTAAAAGATATTTTATCCTTAGCCATAATAGTAAGGACTGCTTTTTCTTCTTTAAACTTTTCACATTTAAAGGACCGTGCAGGATGATCGCCGCCACAGTTGGGACACTTGGCGTCATCATTGCAGCCCTCACTATTATGACCTTTTTTACCGCATTGACCGCATGTTTCTTGCTTTGTACAAGTAAAACTCACGTGGCCAAACCCTTGACACTTAAAGCAACGTCGAGGGTTTGGGACGTAAGGTCTAACAGAAAGACGTGTGAACCACGCATTCGTCTCGGCAGAGCAAGTTCACATCAGCCTTACCAAACCAGAGGTTGTCAAAACTCTGGCATGTTCAGCACTCCCAACGCGCAATGGCTCTGCACAGTCAAAATCCTAAAAGAAGGTGAAAATATGAATGTATGTATTGTTTGATGTATGTGTGTATGTAATTGGATGGATGTATTGTATGTGTTGAATGTGTTGGGTGTTGTTTGACTCGGGTACCGCGAGGGACGCCAAACCCCTCTTAGTAGGTGCAGCTAGTCTGCACCCCCCGTGCGGGACATTTTTAATATAGCCTACCTACATTGTAGTCGTAGGTAATAAGTACTTGCGTTTTGCAGGGTTTGTTTTCACGAACAAAAACTTGTAGTTGCTTTTGCTTAAATTGTGATAAGAAATATACTCATCTAAATTTAGGCCTTCAGTCAACAATCTATATTATAATATCAATATCTATCCAAGATTTAACGCTCAACCCTTCCTGCACCACCTGGGTAGCGGAGAGCGTAAGCCCCATTTCTCACTCCCTACGGTTTCCGTTTACTCGTCGTAGCTTAGGGATAAATTAAAATGAGTTCCGTTCATACATAATAAATGGCGGCTGTTAGATGTTAGAAGGTGGACATGTTTCGCCATACTTCCATAGCTCTATACACTTTTGTCTCTCTAAACTGTGCAAAGGGAAAGGATGATGGTCGTTAGAGGTTAATTTCTGATACACTTCTGGTATTCTCTCTAAAAAGGTCGTACACAATAGGTCGTGTAATACGTGCCTATAAAGAGTTATTCGCTGGTGCCATAATTCACTTTAGTGAAAAGGAGATTATGAATCTGACGTAGGCTCGGATGTGGCCTTGACGTGCGTGTGCGTAGGATTCCCTGTGAACAGAAATTTCTGTAAGAATTTTAAAGTTTTTGTGGAAAGAGTAACGGAACGGATAGCTTGGAAGATAGTGGTGCGGTAAGTGTGAGTTTGTAGACGTTATAAGACGTTTCGAATTTGTAAGTCCTGAAGATTACCAGGGGACCAGACTCCTTTAATTTCCCCAGAGGGAGGCGATTGCTAGCAATGTAGGCCAGGCTCCTGCCTTATTATCTCCCCGAGGGGAGGCGGATACACTGATAGATCGCCGGGGTACTGCTATTTTATCTCCCCGAGGGGAAGCGAGTTTCTACGAAGTCGAATCGGCAGGTGAGGACAGCAGAGAAGACGGCAGGACTACGTAACTGAATTAACACCGTATCAGACTTGAATTAGAAAAATCGTTTATTCCTTTCCTCCAGGTCAGCTAATGAAGTGTAGTGTAGTGGTTCTAGTGCAGCGTGGTAGAGATGTTGGTGGTGAGAGATAGCTCTGGTGTAGAAGTGTCTCCGGAGAGAGCTGGCAGCGGACTGTCTCAAGGTTTTTTTTCGGTAGGTTGGAATGCATCTCAGCAAACCTCTCTCCTGAGAAGGTACTGTGGCACTCGGACTGTGCTAAAGGACAATACCCACTAAACCAACCTCCCTCTTTCCAGGCACTGGGGAGAGCGTAGCAGCGTCTATGGACCTCCCTAATGACTGCAAGAATCAATCTAAAACTTCGCTGAATCAAACAAGAAATGTTAGCGGCATGCAATGAAGAAATTACAACTCGAGACAGGCCTTCATCGGAACTCCGGGATCCCCCAGTATGCC
>JAGFPH010000462.1:269550-281293 GCA_018207615.1 Philaenus spumarius
GGCATACTGGGGGATCCCGGAGTTCCGATGAAGGCCTGTCTCGAGTTCGGAAGTGAAGAGTGGCTGAAACAGATAATACATTCAATTAGCGCTAGAAGAAATCGCTACCCGCAGTACAACCAACAGTCGGACTACGGGAGACTGGATGAAAGAGTCCGCCGGCGTTGTATAGTGTCGAAGAAACGTGGACTGGCTGGATGACTTAGCTGTCCGCAGTAACCGACATCAGGTAACAGGAGAACTTCCCAATGAAGGCGTCCGCCGGCGACGATTAAACGTCCATTAGTCGTGTTCGATTTGTAGCGCTCCCCGTGATAAACCATACTCGGAACTTCAAGGCCCGTCCAAAACCTCAAGCATTTCACCCACTACAAAAACAAAACAAAAAAAAACTTAACTTGCATTTCTGATTTGTTAAAATTTACCGAACTTTTAGCGTTTAGCTGGGGTAGGTGGAATTCATTTATACAGACCTCTCTCCTGAGAAGGTACTGTGGGATTCGGTCCGAAAGGACAATACCCGCTAAAAAACCTCTCCCTCCCCAAACAGTTCACTGGGGAGAACGTAGGAGCGTCTAGGGAAAATCTCTAATGACTGCAAGAAGCAATCTTAACTTCGCTGACAGAAATGTGTTAGCGGCATGCACAGAAATTAAGAAGTAGGGGGAGTAGAGAGGCAACAGCAAGGAGGGGCTGAAACAGATAATAACATGGGTAGTTAGCTCTGGAATAAATCGCTGACACCAAGAGCCGGCCTAAACAGCACTGGCCGAGGAATCCTGGTGCACCGAAAGTTGTCTCTGAAACAGAAACAGTATAGTTAACTCTGTGTCGGGTAGTCGACATGGACATCAATAACAGAGTGCCGACCATCACAATGATAACCAGTAGAGACTCCAAAATGCATGCAGAAGGTCTCCGAAGGTCCGAGTCCGTGAGTAGTAGTCTTCAGCTAGCAGCCTAGTGAAGATGATAAATGATGATGATGATGGGGAAGATAGTGTGAGTTGTTTATTTGTGTGTGTGTTTGGAACTGGGTGAAATTTGTTCCAAGTTGTTTTGGCGTTATCAAATCTTTATTAGGTAGTGTAAGGCAATCCCGTGTTGTAGACGTCACCTCCTTACATTAGTTCCACTAATGTATTATTTATCTAAGCTATGATTATATTTAGTGTATGATGCGTTGTTATTAGTATCATTTTGGTAACATTTTCGGGACTGCCGGTGGTACGGAACCCTTAGCGCACTTTTTGGCCTATTTTATGTAGGGGTCATTTGTGTATAAAGGTATTACTGTATATACATAAAAATGTTAGCAATGAACGGAAAGATGAAAAGTTGCACTTAAATCCTTAGTAAAATACACAAGTTGAAATTTTAACTAAGGTATTTCGAAGTAGTGCTGCTAACATGAGAGTGAAATGAACTCTGGGAATTAATGTATTATCTTCAAAATTTAAGTAATATAGCCTGCTCGCACCTTGAACCTCTAGCTAAATATCACAAAAATAATCTTTACAAAAGTTGTTATCAGTCTGCAAATCAGTAGACTAATTAAAGAACAGTCATATCAGCTGTGGTTTGACCTTTGATATTGAACTTTAGAGCAGTCTAGATTATTATAATCACAGACAAAAACAATGTACTGTATAATCTTACAAAACAGACTTTCACATATTAGGCTACATGAATGGACTTTCCTTTGAAACATACGTAAAAGTAGAGGTACCTAATTTATTACATTATAAAATGTACAATTATTTTTATATGTATTCAATTTATCTACTTATTTACTTTATAACAATACTCTTAGGAAATCAGCAGTGTTAGCACGGCCGTACGGTAGGTAACAGCTGACACCAACACAGTGCGCAGGTTCAAGTCTGGATTCTGGTGTTCTTCTAACGAATTAGGCTGTTCCCTCGTCTTTAATAGTCTAACTTTTTTAAAGTAAAGTCTTGAAGCAAAAATATTACATAATTAAACAGTTTCTATAAACAACTCATTAATACATTTGAAATATAACTCTATATTTTTTAGAAAAATAGTCCTATCATCATGGACATGTGCAAAACAGGTAGCAGCCTTTTGTGTAAATATAATTTTAAAATTGCAAACAGTTGATTTTTCCAAGCTTGAAGCGAATCGTAGCTTTTCCGGAAAGTACTAAACATAGTACATAGTTACGTATTTCTGAATTTTCAGTTGTACTACTTCGGTGTAAATAACGTAAATCAAACTTATTGTTGAATATTTTCTGCTTTGAGGTTTGCTAATAAAAAACTACGACCTTAGTTTTGTCAATTAGAAAAATTCTCTTGTCCTTCAGTTGAAATAAAGATTGTTTTCCAACCTCAAAATTAACTTTTTGTTTTTACTACGCCAAAAATGCAAACATCCATGCTTCGGATTGGTGAATATATTCTTAAGAGCCAGGTACTAGGTTACTGGAGTTTTGGGGTTTGTAAGTAGCTCCACTCTACGAAGAAATAAAATAGTAGATTGTATTATTGAAATAAAGATAGGTGTAGGTGACTCTCAGTTTTTAACTTTTCTTGTAGATGACAAGGGAAGATTTTCAGTACTTACTACGGTCGTCGACAACATAATATGAAAAAAACACTACTTCTAGGAAAGCAATCCTTGCTAAAGAAAACCTTTAAAAATTCGCTATAGACGTAAAAAGGTATCTCAAGCCAGGGTAAACAGTTGATTACTTATTTTGATGTTTAGTGTCGTGATGAATAACTCGATTTGAGCTATTTATAGGCTTATAAAACATCATTCCTACTATGTAGCTTAACTTTCTAGCAGTTTTTATGCGCACTTATCCGAATTTATAGCTCCGATAGCTGGTCTGCTACAAAAAGTGTATACGCAGTTTAATGTTATAGCTATGACGTTTCGATTTGTAGAGTTCTAAACTGCGCATACATCGTTGCGTGTGGTGAGTAAAAACCCTAACCTAACTTTACAAGCGTAATCTATAAATAATCATATCACGCAGCTGAACCGCTGACGTAAGTTTAGCAAATTTCCAAAATACAAATTTATATGTTTTAGAGGTTTAACCAACAATTTGGGAAATTGGTCTACTCATGAAGGCGATGAATAAATGAATGAAGGCTTTTCGAGTCTGCACCTCAACCTTTTGGCCTCTGGTTATGGACTGCTTCGAGTCGCTTGCAGAGTACAAACTCTGCCGTCGGCCTCGGATCACAAGGTGCCACCACGGTAAAATCCCTCACGTGAATTTGAACCAGGTACTTTTATGGAGTTTTACGTTTTGATAGATTTTTTAAGGAAACAAGCGAGCTATAAGGTCGTATTAAAAAACAAAACGTGCAGAATAATATTCTACATTTATTTTTTTAGATAAAACCATAAAAAAGTTTAATTCTAGCACGAAAAGTCTAAAAAATAGTTACTTCCTGTCAAAACATGTGCTTCCAGTTGTTGGGTTTTTTTGGCTAACAAACTCAAGGGTCACTGCAATAACTCATATTTGCTATGGAAATTCTCTAATATTACTCATATCAGAACTGAAGGACAACAAAGCTAGAGAAGTTGTTCAGTTGTTCATTTGAATCAAATTCATGAGTAAATGGCTGATTTCAATTTATTCAAAACGACGATTTCAATCGATTCATCGCTGATTCGTTTAACTTGAACGAATCGATCGTGAATCGCACATGACTAAAGCGCATTAGTACATATATGCAACAAGTACATACATACCTTAGTACATGGATGTTTTGGACGCTCCCAAACGTTTCAGCTCAGTCTTCTTTGTTTCACCAAGTTAGATAAGCTTTCTTTGCTGGCAACCCTTCCTCTTAACCATGATCAAGACATTGATAGAAGAAAGAGATCTGTTAATCTTTTCTTTAGCCTTTACTTAACTATTTGCATGCTATGCGATAATCCTGTAACTATTATTATTATTGTTTTGTGCGTTTTATTATTTACCTTTATACTACAGACCATAGACAATGTTCGTAACGAATGTTCTTTATAGAATACTTTTCTCTCTTCCCACCTCTCCTCCTTCAAATAAATAGTCTACTTCTAGTTGGTTTTTCTGCTCTAGAAGAACTTTGGCCTACCACATTCCAATATGCATAACTGTCTAACTAACAACCCACGCATCTACATGGTGTTCAATAAACTAAAACTTTATACTATATGTATTATTATTATTATTATTATTATAATTTAAACAACCCTCCCAAAATATGATCTATTATAAAAAGAAAAAAAAACTCCAACTCTGATCTCTATGATAATGCAGTTTAAAAGGTTTAACGGTTGTATACCATTATTTTAGAAACAACCCTCATCAAAATATGTCGTCTCCGTTTCATTAAATACATAATATAGACTTCAGTTCTCAATTTTACTGAATTCTTTGTTTTAATGAATACTTCCAGACGTTGTAAAACTGTGCAACTGTTAAACCAATTTAGAGGCGAACAACATTTGCATGGTTATCTACTTTTACTTTCAATTTTAAAATTGATTTTGTTAAATTTCAGACGTTATATAAACTAAGGTATGGATAGTTAGAAGGTATAAATCCTCTAAGTCTAAAATATAAGAAACACCTTTTATACTTTTGCAATATTTAACGAATTTGTCCAATATTTTAAAATACAACTGTTATGAGTTCTACAAAACTGTACGATTTGGACTCATTTATACCTCACTCCAAGACTCAAATACCCCAACCTTTAAAATCCCAACCTAACCGACTTTCTAAATTATCGGTTAAGGAATGCCAAAACATACTAGGAAAGCTTATACATAGTTTTGTGAATCCAGCCGTATTGTATTTATATATATATGGTGGTGGATCTTGAAGGAGGGTCCTGAAGGAACCGCGCCCAAGACAAGAGCTTAGCGTAAAGGATCGTGAGAAAATGCGAGCCTTCACATTCCTAACGTTCCTAGGACAGACTACAATAAGGAGCGTAGGTAGGTCCGTGAGAGAATGCTAGCCTAGACGATCAACCAACCAACCATTCCTTTCAATTCAACTACTCTCCAGATGAACGTGCAACAACAAAATGAACTCGACGTAAAATGACTCTAACAACGTTAAATGTTTAACGTGTTATTCATTTTTCCCAGAAACGAGTTTGTATTTGACATTTCAATCTACAATAGCTAAATGAATTGATACACCACCAATTTTTAATTGTTTTGTGCTTTGTTTTTTATTTTAAAATGAACATTCAGCAAAAAATCTTTTATTATCAACGATATTTCAATCTACGATAATGAAAACGATGAACCCCCTTTTCGATACATTTCCAAATTCCCTTTTACTTTCTCACTATACTATAGTATAGAGAAAGTATAGTGATCGCAAAAAAAATCGATGTTGAGATTTTTGTGGAAATATTCGTTTTGGGAACCCCTGAGTCCAAAAAAGTGTTTTTTTACAAAATGTCTGTCTGTATGTACTGTAAAGCTAGAGAGAAAACTATTCGATCGATTTCGAACAAATTTGCACCAAACATGTCAATTAGGCCTGTATAGATGTACGAAAAAAAGGTTTTGAAACATTTTGAAAAACAACCCTCTTTTTGGCCAAAAAATCAGTTATTATTTTTTTATAAAAAAATACTAACGATTTGGATAAAATTTTGCTTATTTGTAGCCCTTAAAGTACCCTACCATATGCAAAATATCGCATCTTTCTAAAAATTCTTGTTTAGCTAATAATAATAATAACAACTGATTTTTGGGGGTTTTTTGGCCTAAAAGGGGGTTGTTTTTCAAAATTGTTCAAAACCTTTTCTCGTGCATCTATACAGGTAGGTTGACATGTCTGGTGCAAATTTGCCAGTTCTTTGCTAGGCTTTACTGATAGTAAAACAATGTGTGCAAATTTTAAGACTTTAAAACGGCGAGACAATTTTATTGAAAGGATAAAGAAATAAAATAGGGGGCTGATTTGCTCTGTGGTTTATCTCTTGTAGAGTCTTATAAAAGGCATCTTTTAAAAAAGCTTCAGAACTTATAAACTATATATTTTTTAATGTTCTGAACTCTCATTAATTCTATATCCAGATATATCACCTGTGTTTCAAGTTTTGTTTATTTTATTGGGAAGGGCAATACCTAAGCTAAACTAGAGTTTGTTTACTAACAAATTTCTCTACCATTATAGATAAAGAATTTCTTATTACAAACATAGTAAAAACTTAAATTTTTGGGTAATAATTAATTTTAAATAATTGATTAGTCAATTTACAGTGGTAACAAAATAACAATACTTCGAATAGTTTTAAAATAGCTCTTTTAAATTATAAAATTATTTTAATAATGACTAGCCAACCCTTATATTATATAAGCCTTGAACTGCTTTGAAATCAGTGTTATGGACTTGTAAGTATGTAGGCCTACAGTAGTGTGCTGTGTAGGTTAAATACAGTTTAGTCGCATTTGAAAGAGAAAAGAAAAGAAAATAAAGTAAGTGGTGAGAACAGAACAATAATGCCTAAACACAACAATGCCCATTGTATGCATATTCTATGAATATTTAGTTTTAACCAGGGCTCTATAACGACGATTGTGAAAACTAGTCAGCGGTATCATAGATCTTACCGAGACTTCTCAAATCTCGCTATAGATAAAAGATAAATGATAATAATTTCTCTGTTACGCCTAAGACAGAAATATGTTTAATTTCTTTATGAGTCAAGTATAATATTATTTAAGAACGAAAATATGTGTGCAAGTAATTGCAAAATTTGAGCAAACAAAAACTATTAATTCATGACTTCAAATCCATTATAAAGAGGTTAAATTTGTTTGTCCGTTAATCAGGTTAAATCCGTTAACCTGAGGTTAAATTCAGGTTAATCTCAGAAATCAGTGGCGTAGTAACGGGGGGGCCCCCCCCCCCCCCGAAAATTTTGACATGCATATAATCATGTTTGCCAATACCATTTAAAAACATGCATCACCAGTGGTGAATTTCTTTTGAATAGATCAGAAATAGTAATAATTTTTATTCGCTCTTGGAGCACAATGAGAATTTATACGCCCCACCATCGATTAAACGTCTATTCAACAAATCGTATTACCTACGTTGCTACGTCAATGTCATTGGCTACGTTAAGCTCGTTGCGCTTGTACGAGCGCATCTTGATAACAAAGCAGTGCCGCGGACGCGCAGCCTGTCCAGCACAGTTTATATTGTCTCATGTATTTGTTTCTGCTCCTCTCTGTTGCTGGCTCTGGACCAGCAAAGCTGAACCAGTCAGTGGAACGCAACTTCAAAATGGATAATGTGTTGATTAATTGGTTTCAAATTATCAAACTGTGGAAGCACTGGATCTCAATTTATTGCCTCAACGAGTAATATCGACATAAGAAATTACTATTAGTCGAAAATAAACGCATAATATATTAATTGACCGAGCGAAGCGAGGTCTCCGTTTTAGCTCGACGTTCGGCATTTCGTCTGTGTGTCTGTCTATCTGTCTGTCTGTCTGACTAACGATTACGGCCAAACGCCTTGACCGTTTGTCATGATTTTTTGCATGACTGTTCCTTATTCTTAGGCCGAGCTCTGTATGTATACGGGTTTTCCTCATTTTCCAATTTAACCCCTTTAATAAAATAAAAATGGCGGCCGCAACGTTTTTCTTAGTGTAAGCTTTTTTCCAAAGCCGTAAGTCGAATTGAAAAACTAATAACATTTTGCGAGTGGCATATTTAATGTTCTACAAAATTGGTTTCTTGATTTTTTTCGGTATCTCTAAAGGTAAGCTCACAAAATGGCCGCAAACTTCACATTTGTTAAACATCGTCCAAGTTTTTGTATTTTAACCTGGTTTGTATACGTTTATTCTTTAGACATCTTTATAAAACCTTATAATTTTATGGATATGGAGAGAGAGAGCACGCAATCTGCTGTCTTGCTCTTTCCTGCGTTACATCAGTGTGGCCGCTGGGACTGTGAGTGAGTTGTTGAGGGGTTGCCGAGATAAGGCGCCCGATTGGCGTTGAGTCGCACTTACTGAGTTGTGTTGTAGTCCTTTAAAATAACGTCTGTTATTTCAACGAGCGAGGCCTACACTGTTCACAGAACTACTAGTTAAATTACAGTACCCTCATTGTCACTATAGAAATGTGTTCTGACAGGAGAGAAAAATAGAGGCTCAGCAGTACAACACCAATAAAAAATGTAGACAGGTTGATTCGCTGCCACAGGTAGACAGGTAGGGTACTTTTGTCACTGTGAGAAGGGGTTGTACAAAAGGAAACGGCACATTTTTGTTAGTGAAGAGAACGTGTAAAAATTAGTTGTTTTATTTATAAGTATGTATAATTTATAATTCTAACTTTATATGGAGTATATATTTTTATAAAGTTTTAACTTTTAATAGTAAAACTTTTACTAAATACGTTCTAAAAAACATTTAATAATTGTTAGGATTTAAAAATATAGAAGGCGTACATTTACTTGGGTCTTTCAAAAATCCAGACATCAAGTCCAAATTAACACAAAAACGTTTGGGCTTGTAAAAAACCGCTAAAACTAAAAAAGGCTTAACATTACATATACAATCTAAAATCGTAATGCAAAATAGAGATTTCAGTTTCGGGAAATAAGTGAACCACGGATTGACATAGGCCTATCTTTTGCGCATGTGTTTAAGTTATGAGGAGACTGTTCTTGGAATCGACTAATAAAGTAAATGTGTGTACACACTTGCGCACCACGAATCAAGCGCGGTGTGTGCGCTCGCCTTTGGTAACTGGAATTGCTGATTTCAACGAAAGTCCGGCGACCCATAGGAAAACCACGAACATTCAGTATTCAGTATTTATTTTTCAGTAAAGTTGTAAATATGTCTACGCGATGGGAAAATCTCGCGATTATGCGGCATTAGCCTACTTTGGCAAGTTTGTCTGAAAATAAAAATAAACCTCAACATTGGTGACTCACTGAACTATAAAAAAAAAATAGTTCAGAACTTTGGACTTGAAGTCGCAAGAAATAAGCTGTCAATAATTATTATATATTATTATCAATATAATATAAAAAGCAGTATGAATACAGCAAAGATATTATTTTTTTACACTGGTCTGCAGATATAATCATCTCCGCGGATATTTTTCACGCCAATCATCTGCTTTCACATTTTTTTATATTATCTTTGTGCAGAGGATCCCAAACAATGGATTGGATCTGTTAATTTCATTAAATTCGCTTCTGAACAATCCATATTTAGTCACTGGAAAATTAATATCTTGAAAAACAATAATCACATGCGCACTAAAAACTACAAAACTTTCAAGCTCCGGTCCAAATATGATCGGCGAAGTGTCCGTTGAAAAAACCGACAGGAACTAGATCGCCGCGCTTGCGCTCCGTACAAATATGACTAATTCAACCAGTATCACTTATATCCTCTGTGATTCAACGGCTGAATGGTCTTGTTCTTTTGAGTACTCACAGAGAAATTTACATAACGGTAGAAGGAGTTATCAATAGATTTGGTATACAGAGTCGAAAATTTTATTTGTAACTGTAATTTTATTTCTGCTTGAAACCAATGATTATGTTACTTGATTATTGATAAAACTATTTTTACTGCATTAAATAGTTAATATTATTTCTAATTAACCTATTCATCTGTTATGAAATAATTAAATTAAATAAATAATTATCAGCAATTGCTCATTAAACGTTTCAATGAGTATACTCCAATATTTAATAATATGACTCATATATTTTTGTACTTATCCCAAAACAAAAAAATTCTTACTACGCTCCTGTCAGAAATTATTAAACCTATTTAAAAATCCTCCACTGATGTATAATTTACACTTTTCTGAATAACACAGACATTCATTATTTAGAAAATTTTATTTTGGAATTAAAAAATATAATGTCTTGCGAGAGGTTATTTAGGCATACACATTTATTTGTAGTTTCAATGGCAACGAATAAAATATTAATCTATCCACACAGCTGACTGGGTCCATCAGTTTAAGAAAATAATGAAGTCGAAAGCATACAAAAATGACTGCTATAATAATTCCCCAGCTGTTGATTTACCTAAAACCTAAAGGTCAAAATGAATGTTCGTACTATAATGTAAAATGTTTGTATAAATAATCTAAATAATGCTACAATCCATTTGGTGGTATGTCATATGACACAGATTTGATTTCGTCTTAACATAAAATTAATTAATTAAAGAAGAATTAATTAAGAATGTAATGCAATCAAAAATGTAAAAAAATAAATTAGATCGTCCTGATTGAGAATGAAATACTTGATCAAATACCAAATGACTACAACATTTTCCCAAAATAAATCTACAATGGAGAATGTTAACTTTTCTCTGCAAGTTTTTATTTGAGGTGTAATAATAAATTATTTTTGTTAATAAATGTAAGAAAACATTCTGCCTAAATTCGTTAAATTAACTGCTTAAAATTTCTGAGTTAAGCACGAGCGAAGTAAGCTATAAATCACAAATAATTGCAGAAATGAGTTAGTTAAAAATTTATATCACATCATATGTGTGTACGACTACGTAATAAATTAATGTGTGTTTAACACTCTAGTGAGCGTTATTTATTTGTATGTTTGACTTTTATACAGCTTTAACTAGTTTGTCTTGAGAACAAAATAATATAGATTTCAAGCAATAATGCTATGTCAGCTAAATACTTTTCCGAAAGTATAACACAAGTATTGACTCAGATATTCTTGGTAGAAACAGGTAAAGTAAGACGACAGTTAGACCTAGAAGGCATCAAGGAGTGGTTCAGGAATTCCAAAGACCTCCAGGATTAACAGACTACAAAATATTTCCGGAATGCCATTCTTGATGATCGCGTTTCATGGAAGGATGTAGCCTGAGGTCAGGTGTAAAGTTGCTAGCATAATAACTGAAATTTACATTTGTATTTTATCTCTTCAGTTTATGGTTAGTTTTCGTTAAAAACAGTTTTTAAATTTTGAGTATTAACAACCTGAACGAGTATTTAACAACACGTGGAAAAAATGGTTCCTTTCATTATAAATTTGGTTTGGGTTGTGATGGACAACGGTTCTTTACAAATTGGGTAGGCTTACTTTTTACTTAGGCATATCAATCAAAATTTTTTAAAACATTCAAACGAAACAATTTGATGCTGTTGATGGGTTTATTAAGCTGTTTTAAAGTAATTCAACCCGCCTTCGCACGTGTAAAGAATAGGAAATCATTGCCAAGTTTTTCCAGTACGTCATTAATAAGTAGAAGTTAAACATAGGCATACTAGTATTAAGATTACAGGCTATGATAAACACCCAGGTTTTTCGCCTATAAAAAAAAGAAAAGTATTATGATTAAACAACTGCGTCTACAATTTGGAGTGAGTGGTATACACCTTCTTCTAATCTACATGTTTAGCATGTAGATTAAAATATTAAATTAATTTTAAAATCAAATCCAACAGCAAAAGTGACACAGAAAAGAATGCTTAACACACTGTTAACCCTTTAAAGACCTTTAAAGACGCTTCCCCAGCTTTTTGTGATAAGACGGTGGAAGAGAAGCAAACAGTGGTTGACTCGATTTAAAGCAGATACGAATAGTTACCACTTCCTTAGCTTTCGATTATGTTGCAACATTTTACTATAATAGTTAAGTAAAAACTCCAATGGACGTATCGAGTTATCCAGCACAGTAACAATGTATTGATGTAAGGTCATAAAGTTTTATCT
>JAGFPH010000462.1:296673-322860 GCA_018207615.1 Philaenus spumarius
CCCCCTAAAATTTCGAATTTTTTCAAACCCTTTCTTAGTGAGCACCTATGGCCCTAGAGGAAGTTACATACTAAATTTCATTCCAATCCGTTCGGTAGTTTTGAAGAAGTCATTTTTTAATAACTTTAATCCCCCCCCAAACCCCCCTAAAATTTCGAATTTTTTCAAACCCTTTCTTAGTGAGCACCTATGGCCCAAGAGGAAGCTACATACCAAATTTCATTTCAATCCGTTCGGTAGTTTTTGAGAAATCGTGATGAGTGAGTCAGTGGGTTTTGGCTTTTATATATATAGATAAAAATGTTTTTCGCGTGGGTGAAGTCTCATGAATAGGATTCCGTATTGTCTCCACACACATTGATTTACCTTGATTAACATAGCAAATAAGTACAGTAATAACCTTTGTTTTAGTGTATACCTGACATGTGTGCATCATATGAACTCGTTTTAATTTTTCTGTCTCACATCACATCATCAGAAACTATCACTCACTAATCTGAGTTCGTTAAACATAATAAAAGATAACGTAAATTCTTAAACTACAATTTTAAAAAGACGGTATCAAGTTAATTTAAGGGTGGTGACTGGTGGGGGTAAACTGCTGGGGAGAAGAGTATTTTTTTCCTATATAAAGCTAATTAGTTCACTTGTATATAACAGTAACAAAATTTAAACAACATCAGTCCAAGGAAGTCCTCTCCTGGACACTCGATTAAACATAATAATGCCGTTATCTAAACAACACCCTAAACAAAGCGAGGCAATCAAAAAAACTCTGCCCTCTTCTTTCCATACACAGTCGCATCTCATTAAAAACTAAATACACAGGGACCAAAATGTGTACCACATCCAAGAAGCAGTTAAAAATCAATATTAGTCTTTACAATCAACCTCTTTTTTAGGTTAGGTTGACAATAACTTAAAAGCAAACAGTAACAAAATCAAGCAATCAACGAAAAAGAATTGCTGTATACCCTATTAAACAAATTAATATATCTGTTCCGTTTTCGCTTCCTTTTTCACTTTTTGGTTCATAGATGAACCAACCAATCACGAAACATAAAAATCCCTCCTACCAAATCAAAAACCCGCACACTCACAAACTCCAACACCAAAAACAAATCTTTAAACAACACAATACCATAAAATTGTAACATTAAAAAGCTCTCTTCCACATCCATACCAGCAACCATTGGATTGTTTTAGAAGTAGCTGAACTATAGAGAAGAAAGTTTTTCGCTCTACTGTATTGTCTTAACTGATACCAGTTTACCATCTAGTTCTAACCCGTAACCTGAACCCTTTTTTAGTTTCTCTTTACTACAGTGCTTTCCTGCTTAAGGGGGCGCTTACCCTGCCGCCATATTGAATATGATTCCCATAAGAGCAATGCTACAGAATAAGTCATTTTTTTCCGTTAATTCGTGGAATAAATTTAAAATTTTGGTTTCATTTTGAAGTACTATCATATGCGGATGTTGATTGCCGAATACATTTTCAAAACCCGTGTTATTGTTTTCATAAACGTATGATATAAATAGTAAAAAATAGTAAACTTTATTAATTTTTTACTCAGTTGCAAAAAGAGATATTGCAAAAAACCTTAGCAATCAACACCCACAATCTATTTTACTTTAAGAAAAAAAATACAGCTTTCGTTTTTTTCCATAAACAACACAAAAATATGCTTAATAGTGAAGGTATGTTTTGGTTATTTAACATTGAAATTGGTACCCAACTTCGCCGTTTTGAATGTAGAGAGCCGAGCCTTAATGGTCTGCTCCAGTAAACGAGAAAGCAACAGGAAACGCACTTCCGGTATCACTGTATTGTATCCCTATCTAAACAGTGCAATTTCTTGCAGCTGGACGCTTTGACATTGCCTCATTTCTAACCATTTTATAAGTCTATCTTTTGTAATTGCGTGTTGAAAAAAAAAACTGAATATTCTTTATAAAATTTCGGATCCTGCTTGCAAATTATTTTTAATTATTAATTTTTTATTGTGTTAGGAAAAAATCAAACTTTGTACTTACAAAATGTCAGTTACTTGACAAATGAAAGAAATTTTTAAAAATGTAAATTGCAAGAAGGATGCGTATTGTGACTGCTTAAAATGAGACCTTGCAAACAATTTTATGATAAAAAGTAAACGAAATAAATGGTATGAAATTTAATATTGCTCTTATGGGATAAAAATCCATTTTATTTTTACTGGAGCAGACCCTTAACATCGCTATCTTATTTAAAACTGCTTTTAATTCCTTCTTCACTCCGTGGTTTGTCGTCTGGTCCAGCGCACTGGATACCATTCTTTGTCTCAGGGCTGATTCTACTCAAAACGAATCTTCCTTTCTTAGTCTGTCTGCTTATCTTGGACTAACACACGCTTTCGTTGTCTGAGGTATGGAGCTGATTGATCCTTTGGATGGAACGTCCCATCCTTGTCCCGTGGTCTTCACGACATTTCGCGGATTCCTTGAGTATTTCCATCGCTTTGCAAGGAACTTTTCCTTATTTTATATTATATCAACGCCAACTCCTTATCGGGCACTTTCTGATCAAGACAGTAAAGTTTCACTACACATTTTACCAGACAGAATAAAATGCAATTTAAAATAGTCCTAGATGTGGCATTAATTCTTTATAAGGCCTACATTGCGATGCCTTAGATATATATACGTTACAAGTGGGAACTACATTATTGACAATAATTATTTTTCTTTTTCTGACTTTAATGATGCATACTGACTTATATTTTGTTGGGACACTTACAAGTCAAAGGAATTCTTTTTTGTTAGTGATAAATCAAAACATATTTTTGTGCCTTCCAATCTAGTTTGTATATACATAAATTGTCTGTTGTTATCACTTTTCACAATTCCAAAAGCGTTGGTTTACTTCTGAAAAAAATGCGTTAACTCTACACAAGTTTTTCTAATGAAACAACCCTTTACAACAATCAACCTTATGTTTTTTGACATAAAACATGTAAATACAGTAGACAAATTGTTTGATTTAATTATTGAAGTTTCAAGACCAATCCTAGGCAACTGTGTTAAAACATTAGAGTAAAATGGCAATATAAATATTGAGTCAGTGTCCCAAAATAATATTTTGTACTTTTATCTATCCGTTTTTGAAACAATGGCATTATTGGAAATTTAAATATTGCAACGAAAGATGCACCACACTTATGTACGGCTAATTTTATACGATCAACTTTCTCGTAATTACACAGCACACCAAGATACTTGCCTACAACTCTCACATACACATATAACTACTTATTATGAGTCGCCAGTTGCCAGTTGCTCCCCAGTGTTCTGTTTACATGGTTGTGCATAGAGATCCGGCAGTTGATAGAAACAAGTTGGTCGTTTGAAAAAGTGTCGTGTCACTGCAAGCAGTCGATCATGAAAGGAAAGGATCCTAAGAATAATACTATCTTGATAGTGTACAGAATTACAGATAAATGCAATACTGATCTTATTTGTGATATAACCTATATAATAGTTTACTAAAGCAATGGCGCTTCTGTTAAAACATTTTCTCTAGTTTGATAACGAAAACTCCAAGCAGCATTTTGTTTGGAATGTTTCTGATATTTCGCAAAAACAAGGAAATAATATGGTACAGTACTGAGATATTAAAGGAAATAACAATTTCCGCTTCCTTATTTATTATTATCATGGGTTTTTCTGTAAATATATTGAACTACTAAAGAACTACACATTGTGTAATCACAGTCCCTCGCGCGTCATTGTTTTACGGAAGTCCTTGTGTTGTTCCCGGAAATGGGTTTATTTCTAATATGTTAGCTTATGTTGTAATGTTATTAACAAGTCAGGTAGAAATACCGCTGACATAGTTAAAAAAACATACGCGTCGAACATAGAACCTCCTCCTTTTTTTTTAAGTTGGTTATAAAGGGCTCTTTAATGTCATATATGTTGTGTCAATTCAATTTACGTAATTAAAACATACAAGTGATATGTTGATACCGTACGATATAGAAGAAGGGATAAATATTAGAATATATTATTGTATAGCTTCCGTCGGCGTTCTCCATTTTTAAATTGAAGCAACAATAACTTATACTTTAAAATGCGTGCATTTCTTTTAAGCAATTTAAATGTAGTGTTCAAGCAGTATTTAGCTTATTTGTTTAGTTTTGTTTCAAACCAATGTTAATTTTGTTTCAGAAAACATTTCAGAGCTGAGTTTTCATTTAATAATCAATACTAAGTTAATAATAATTTTAACATTATTGTCCATAGTTTTTTTAAATCAATATTGTATTCAAATTAAAACGTGCAATAGATGAATGCGTGTTTTTTTATCATATCGTTGCTAAGTTTATAAATTAAGCAAGTTGGTAAGCAATTTCATAAATAAAGCAACGTTTAATTATCGAGCAAGATGCAATGCTTCACATTTTAATTTTAAGGTAGCATGCGTTGTTATCTTCAGACTCTATTTTTAATCAATAATATAGTCTGGGTTAGAACGGGCAATGTGCCCTATTGCACAATGTTATACACTCTTCTAAACGAAGAATGTAGGGGAGAATCAAGTGAGATGGAAGGGGATTTCCGTTTCTAATAAACACTCTGGAACAGCTTGCTACCACTTTTACTTTCGAAATCGAATGTAGTTTTTAACCGACTTCAAAAAAAAAAAAAAGGAGGATGTTCTATGTTCGACGCCTATGTTTTTTTTATGTATGTTTACCGATTTCTCGAAAACGTCTTAACCGATTTGGATAATTTAAATTGTATTCTATTAAGGTATATCCCGATGTGGTCCAATAGCTTTTTTATGATATAAGCCATACCATTATTGAGAAAATCTTATAAGATTGCCATCCATATATGCATCTTACGGATTTTCTGTTATGAATATTCATTGGTTTCTCGAAAATATCTTAACCAATGAATACAGAAACTATAGTTTCTGTATTCATTGCTAAAAGTTTCGTGAGAAGAAAATTGTATAAAAGTCAAAGCACGAGTAGGACTAGTAAGTGGCCTACAGCAACGTGAATGAAGATAGGCTATAAATAGGTTTAAAATTCAATATCCTATTGTAGTTATTTAAACTAATTTGGGCCTATCAAAAATAGCTCAGCTCTATTGATAATAATTTATTGTAAGTATTTGAGGCGGTAGGTTCCATATTTTATATTGTTAGGTGTATAATTTGTGATAGGCCTATTTATAAATTAGTCCTATTATACTACTATATTTATTTATAAGTTGCTATTTAAACTTAGTGTTGCTTAAAATTAAAATCAACACTGAACAAATGTATTAAGTTAATTGATATCTTTTGACTGTAAATTTTACAAATGAATTTCCACTTATTTTAAAACATTTTATAGATTGAGGTATTTTAGAAAATTTATATTTTAATCACCAACTTCAACATTGTGTTGCATCTGCTTGATATCGAACAACAATTCGAAATCTTTCAAACTGATTTTCCCGTCGTTGTCTTTGTCGGCCACTCTCAGTAGATTTTCAAAATCGGATTCGACCTGTTTGGTTCCCAAAGTTTTCAAAGCGCTTCGCAATTCTTCTTTGTCAATAAATCCGTCCTTATTTTTATCATACATTTCGAAAACAATTTTTATAGCTTTCTCAGTTCGCAACTTTTTTGAAAATGCCATATAGTTAACGAACTCGGAAAATTCAACCGACCCATTTTTATTCGTATCCAATGTTTCCAGTGTATCTTTCAGTTCCTCGTCGCTAGCTGTGTAATCAACGAAATCCTGTAATCCTTTTTTAATTTCATCCACTGAAAGAGATCCATCCTTGTTAGAATCCATGGCATCAAATAATTTTTTGTAGGTTTCTACTTCTTTGTCTGTTAATATATCGCTGGACTTGAATTGTATGAAGGATTTCATCGCAGTAACAATAGGTCTTGTCAAATATTTATTACTCGCAAAATAAAACATATTTTTCACGGTATGCATGAGATGAAATTAAGAAGTATAGAACAATAATGTAAACCACTAATAGTAGTCTATTTGTGTTACGGAAATTGAAAGTGTTACAACAAATTTGAAATGTTAGCCAAAAGTATAAGTGTAATTATTACTGTAACCTAAAAATGTTGTCTGTCAGAATTTGTTTTGATTTGTTGTTAAGTTCTTCTTCTTTGCATAATATTTCGTGAATAAAAATTTACTGAAAACATTAGCTAAAACGTCTTAGTACAAAGAGGTGAGGTATACTAAACTAGACTAATCATATTTTTTATATTGTAGGTGGTTTTACTCGTGGAAAAAATTTGATAAAGAAACAAACCCACATTTATATGGATATTTTTGTTCGAGCCTTCTTAATGGTATGGAATTAAAATGAACAATTATTGACATTGTATAAGTAAGTACGATAGGTACAAGTGTCATTCCAACACCCCTATGCAATGCTGTCCCTAAAAATTTGCTGCAATGGTCACAAATAAGTAGCCCGTTCTGAAAATTGTACCGTAACATTGCAACGAACATTCAAACGATTAAATTTTTCCCTAGTTCAATTATTGTGTCAGCTGTTTACAATAAATACGCGAAACAGAGGTGTTTTTTTTTTGCTTTTTAATTCCTTACTTAAAGAAATAAATGCATTTATTTAAATTTATTATACTACTAGTAAGCCCCCGTGAAAATCACAGGCGGATTAATTAAATGCACATCAGAAATTCATCATTTGTACAAAATACTATTTAAAAACACACTTATCTAGGCCTGCCTAACTATGCTCACGGGGATTTTGAACTCGGTAAATGTATACAACTATAAGGATTATAAAACTGTAGGAATATTTGTTAAAATTGTGTATTTATGTATGTTATTATACATTTAAAGGAATATAAAAATATTATCTTTTAATTGCTTTTTATTTCATATTGATAATTCAAATGATTTAGAAGTTATTAATATTACAGTGAAGAAATTAATAATCGAATATGTTTATATGTTATACGAAGATATACGAATGTTTCCGTAGCTAAACGAATAGGTATTTCTTCTTTAAATTTGTATAAACGAATATTTTGAGGATACAAGGTTGTATTTATATACAGTTTATAACCTCAAAGCAAATATTATAACGTATTATAACATACATTGGTTATATAAATCTTTTTTTTTAAATCAACTTCATAAGAAATAAATAGTTATAATGATTGAGGTTGTAAACATAAACTCAAAGTATAATCTACGCTAGGTTTGTTTAAGTATTACAGATGATAGGGTGGAATCAGCTGTTATATTATATGTTACTCAAGTGCGTACCTCGTACACTCGCTTTTATAGGAGTTGATTTTCGGATAACTCGGTTTCTAGTTTTGTCACCATATTAATATGGGTTTGTACCTTTATCAAATCAGAATATGATATTGTTTGGAGTTTCCTTTGGTTATGAATTATAATAATTTAGTTTATTTGACTGTATCTTTGTTTTAATTCAAATACCTGACAACCATTGTTAGGTCTAGTTATAAGGTCGTATTATCTCTTGGTTTTACTTCTGATGTTCCATTCTGTTAAAATGAAAAGTCTTCAATCTAATTCAATAATAAATAAATAAATTATAGTAATAAAAAAGATAAAATAGATATTAAATAAAATGGTTACAAGTTTTATTAGAGTTATTTTACAAAGTTAGAGAAACAGAACTTAAAAGAATAATGAAAAAAGTAAAGAAAAATAAATGTAACAGAACAACAATAATGAAACATATGTTTTTTTGTATAAAGTTAAAATAATTGCTTTCTTGATGATTATTGTCTTATTTTATGAATACTAAACCGATATATTACATGACTAGACATAGTACGGCGTATACTGTTAATTTGATTGTAATGTATTCGAAATAATTACCAAAAAATAACCAAAGCAATATAAACGTGGTTTATTCATCAAAGAGATGGGTTTTGTCTGGACATGATTTTAACATAATAAATAATAGTTTATCATATAAATTGCACCAATAGGCCTACATTTAAAACGTAAACACAACTGGTTGCTAAGATAGTAGTAATAACTAATAATAACACCTCAAGTTTGAAGCAACTTAACCCTTTTGATTCACTAAATTGGTACCGGTAAGTAATTAATAAAAAAGTTTTGTACTTTGGTTACACTGTAGTACACAATTTGACTCATGTACTTTTTACTTTTATTTAGATTACATCATCGACACAACGAAAATAGTTTTAGTTTTTATAACGTTGCGTTTTTTGGTTCTATTATCTGTGTTCGGCCTTGTCGTATTTGCTGTAATATTCTGAGCAGGTTGTAATTTCTATAATAAATTATGTTGCAATGTTCATGATGTTTTTGAGTATTATACGGTTAAGTGTTTGAATAAATAATATTGTTAGTTAGGAATATTCTTTTGTGTATTTAGTGCGAATTTGTTCAGTCATAACAACATAGTACTATTTAAAAAAAAAATATTGATAGGCCTACACGACATACAAATTCAGTGGTTTGGAGAAAATATCTTTATTTTATTTCTTCCTTTTGTAAATTAGGTAAACAGGAAGAATTTAGACTATTATTGATGTGACAAGTTTCTTATGTCGACAACTTAGCCTATCCACCACAAAGTAGCTTCTGGATTTGTGCCATTGTAAAAAGCCTGGATTTTTATCATTAAGGTAAAAAATAAGTATAGATCAATTAACCTTTATTCCTATATATTCAGGAACTATAACTGTACAATAAATAGTAGGCGTAGGCCTCTACATTAGAGATTGAGAATTTAAAAGAATAACCTAACTTTGGAAAAATTCAGGTTAGATACATAATCTTGCTTCGATTAGAATATTGTAAATAATTTATTTTTTAATTGTATAAGGTACTTATTTTTTCACATCAAATATCGATCGCATGACATTATACAAATTCATTGGATCAAAATGACGTCAGCAACAAAAAATTAAGTGATACATTATGATATCATAATTAATGGTATGGATTGCATAACGGCATAGACAATCTGAATATTATACTGTATGTTATATTCTGTAACGGATAGCCTGTGTCCCATGATGCAATTGGTTTGTGTGTAATGGCGTAACAGCGGCAGCCTTGAAAAGGCGGAAACATGGTTGTTAATTACAATAACTAGACCCCATTTGGCCCCCAGTACCCCACACGAAAACTCCCACAGTAAAATCTGGCCTTGGCTATTGCTTATACAATTGATGCATTTGTGTTGCTATCCTTCGTTTCTTTCATCGTGGATACATTTTAGCCCTTCCTTCAAAAGTGTAGTTGCTCAACCAATTCTTCGGCCTCCCCTATTTTACCCATATAATTATATAATGTTAACTAGTAAGTTACGTGAAAACTGTGTACCGGTACTTGCTGTACAAAGTATTATTTTATGTTATGGCGCCAAGTTTAAGAGAAAACGCTGAAATTTCCAATTTTAAAGGTAATTTAGGCCTATAAAGTATGAAAAACGTTATCCTTTTTAATACATAGCTCAACCGGTGGAAAATGTTTAGGCTAAGTGTTGGTTCAATAATCTTATTCTTAAACATGAATTTCTTATGAGGTTTCCATTAACATCTGATTTCATAGTTTGAAATCATTTGTAGGCCTATTTCTAATTTTTATAGTAGACCTAAATCATGCTGTTTTTTCTTGATCTTTATTATACTTTCTGCTATATAATTAACTTAATGATTTTATTCAAACATTGCACCCTATTTATCACCTTAGCTTTGATGGTGGAGGTAAGAAGATTGTCGTGCGAAGCACGCAGGAGTTTCTCCTAGTAGTTTAAACTGAAATCGTTTTAAATATGATGCAAAACATAAGTCTTTCGGATTAAGTAAGCCAAACGAACATTTAATTTGTACAAAAGATAATATATTTATTTTGCCAGTATTACAATATGTTCTCTACTTGCGTATAGGCTACAATTAAAGAGACACTATAAGATATTACATGATGAGATAGTGAAGATAACCTACAAAAATAAGAAAGTAAATTTAATTCTCAAAACGCCATTAACTCTTATGAGTCACGTTTATTCTAGACTCATAAGAGTAGAAATGTTTTTCTAGCGAATATTGTATCAGCCTTCATCTTTATAACTCAGTTGATAATCATACTCGGTCAATAAAGTTATTAGCCTAGCATTTTATGTAATGTTTAGGCTGCTATTAGTGATAGCTTTTTGACCTGCTCAACCCAACCTATAATAAAGCTTAGCTATTTCGGTAAGTGAGATCAGCGTGTTATCCAGGTCCATATTATAGTGTTATTTGCTTTTTAATCGACTTTAAAAAAAAAAACACATTTAGGTTATCAGTTCGACCCGAACATATTTTGATGTACGTACGCGTATAGCGTTTTAAGCGTGAATCGATTTTGATGATTAGTGCGTTAGTCCTTTGATACAGTAGTTTATATTTTTGAAATATTAAGATTTTTAGTAGGCCTACCTCATCTAAAACTTATGAAACAAAATAAAATTAAAAGGAGTTGTCTGATTCCTGTAGAGTAATCGTTCAAGTGGCAAGCAGGGACGTTGCTACAACAAATTATTGGGGGGGGAGGGGTGCAAAATCTAACATTTAACATTTCCCAATTTTGACCATATTTCCCAACTTTTGTGTGGGGGTTCCAAACGCGCAGAAGGGGGCTCTGGGTTATGATGTGTGGAATAAATCCCAGTGGACCTAGGGACTCACCCTCGAATTTTTTTAAAAAATTTTACTTCTCTAAGTAGGGTTTTTAACACTGCAGATGCTATACCGGAACGGGTCGGCTCGGCTTCGCTCTGCGCGGATCTGATAGATATAGCCACCCCTCCCGATCAGAAAGAACGTTCGGTCTCTTTCGTCAACAATCGGGACACTTCGTGATTAAAAAAGGTGATGAAATTCTCCAAATGACTGGAAAAATCAAGTAAATAATCATATATAATGGTAAATTTATATCAAAGGCAGTGGGATTTAAAAAAATAGTTAATTCTTTTAAATAAAATAATTTTTGTATAAAAAGTTTTTTACTACATTACAATTTTAAACTCAAATACAAAATAGCCTAGGTTAATACTAATAAAACACAAATGTACAAAGTGTACCCTGAACTTTCTAAATGTAGTGCAAAAGCTAACCAACCTACCCTAACTTATCTGCCTATCAGTATGTATATTTAAAAAAAATGACATTTTAAGAAACTGGCTATGTGGAAAAGGTATCTTTATTTATAATTAAATTACTCAAATTTAAAAACAATCATACAAAAAATAACAGTGATACAGTAAAATAATATGTATTAGACTTTGTATATATGTCATAGTTTTAATAAATTAGATGTAACAAAGCATCAAACGCAGTAATACACTTTTATAAGTAGATTACTTGAAGCTGTTAAAAATTTACCAAAGGACTCGGTTGTTACAAGCTACAAAACAATATTGACTCTTTGATGTTGGAGTAGGACCTAAAACTTCATATTTATAAGTATTTATAAATGTCATCCGTAAGAAACAGTGATAATTTTAACCTTGGTTTTTATTATGGAATTGTCAATACTTATAGTAAAATTCAACTCAGAGTGAGGCGGAAGTTGAAGCCTACCGAGGGTCAGCACGGTCGATTGGTTTCCGCTCCACTTCTACCTGAATTTTAATTTTTTATAGTAGCGTTATACAAACTTTTTTTATAACAAGAAAATATAAAAATAAATCACATACCGTTGTGTATCACGATCGTCTGTTTATTTTGATACCAAATTTGAAGTAAATCAGTAAATGTTGAGTAATTAAATGGCATAGCTTTTAATGTAACTAAGAACTATTGAAGGTGTTTTTAATTAGATGCTTTAGATGTCTGTGTAGCATATTTCCATATTTGTATTTGTTGTTTTACGATCGCTCTCATAATTTTGATAGGCTAAATTTGTATTCTTAGAATGTGTTAAATTGATCCACTTATTAGGGTTGATTGATTGTTTACTAGTAGCCTAAACAATTTTTTTCGTTAATTTAGAAGGTTGAATTTAGAAGAAAAAATAGGCCTACTGAAAATAAATCTTACAATGATTTGTACATCAAAACGTGGTACGATAGTGCCAAAATGTAGCAATTTTGACTAACTTTCAACGTGATATTTCAAACCTAAATTATCCAAAAACTGTACACTTTAACAAAAGATGTCAAGACACCTTTTTTGTAGCGCTTTTAACTCCCTATCGGACGATGTAACTGTCAAAACAATCGGATGGAGGATAGTAGTTAAGTTAAAGATAATAACAGCATAAGTACTCGCTTCGCTAGTTTGCATCACCACTTGAATTTTAGGCGGCTACTTTTGTGGTATTTTACGTTTTGATCGATGTGCGAACACATAAAAATATACATATATGTATACAATTTTTAATGACACCCAAAACGTGTTATGAGGACCATGATCGGTGCTCATTGACCACTCCCGACCTTAGGTCTCACTATAAGAGTCACTGCAATAGCTTATTTTTCCTTTGGAAATTCGCTAGTATGATCACCAAAATTCTTCTTGCAATGTAAGCTACTAAGTACGGCTAGCATAAAATTAATAATAAGCGGTTTATTTACATGTGTTTTAAGATTCTTAAATAACCCACAAAGTATAGTTTCATATTTATCTGCACTTTAACTAACTTTCATGGAATTAAATTAAAAAACTAAATTTTTTATGTATAAGAAAATTCTTCTACAAACAAATAATAAATGTTTTCCAACAACCCAAATCAAAATGGCGAACTTATAAATGTTTAATGTTGAATATCTTAAAAACAGGTAATTTCTACAACAGAAAGATATTTTAAAGATAGAATTGATCAGTGAAACACGTTTCTTTTGAAGTGTGAATAATGCTTTATGCCATGCTTATTTTGTACAGCAATTTATTACGGTAAATGTAATATGACATTGCCAGACTGTTGAAATCTGTCAAACTTACATTTTACTTTAGGCAGTTAGTTGTGCTACGATAGAGGTTGAATGTATTGTGACATTTTAATTTTTAATATGATGTCATAAACATGCGGGTTTGGAGACAGAGTCATGTGTTAATTGAAAGCTATATTTTGAACAGTCGATTGATTCCTTAGCCGCAACTTTGCAACGTTTATATTTCTATTTTACCATTAAATCAATAACTTAAAAAGCTTGACAGTTTCCATTTTAGAATAATTATTATCATTTAGGCCTACGCTTCGTTTTGAGGCACGTGGAGATTGTGGTTGTTTTCCTTCTTTTTTTTAAATTTGAAAGTTAGAGTTATTTATTAAATCTAATAGGCTCTAGTGCTGATCTAAAAAAGAAAAGAGGACTTTGATTTTCAATTTTATAAAAGAGAGAAGTTTGCGAAGAAGCGTTTTTTTCTGGGTAAGCTCTAAGTAAGTGAGGTCGGATTATGTTATCTATTACCCAGTTGATACTGTAGATTTTTGTAGCGTGTAGTGGAAGAATAGAGGAAAAGAAAAATAAATGAAAAAAAAATAGACAAGTAGGAAGTAGGCCTACGTTTCTTTAGTAAAGGCACTTTAAAATATTATTAAAGTAAAATATTGATACTATTTTCACCTATTTAGTTTGCAATAATGTACTGGAGCTGTATCTCAATGTTTCTGTATAAATGATAAGTGCGTTTGTATTTTACACAGCAATTCCTTAAAATTTAACTTAAACTTGCCAACGTTTAAGGATACGACATTTTTGTAGCAGAAAAAAACATTATTTCGTTAATATGTGTATTTATTTCAAATTAATAGTAGTTAATCAATATAACATGCTCTGCTAAATTTTTGTTACGAGTTCTTCCAAACTGCAATCTATTAAATTTGGTTGAGCGATATACTATAGCATTGGCAACATCGACATTCCAGCCTTCACGTCTTTAAATTTTGTCGTAAATTTGTGTACACAGTAATGTGCCATAAAATACTTAACTACAGGCTGATATCACCATTCAAATGAACAATATGTATTACATAATTTACATTTTGTATCTTATAATATCAATAAATGAATAAATAAACGTTGTTTTATTATTGGGCAGTGAGGTCGTCAATTTGGCAACGTTGTTCTTTTGAATTAAAATTAAAATACCAGCCACATTCTCTTCCCCCTCCAGACTGATGTAACCGATTCCTTCAGCCAACCAGCGTTTGCGTTCTGCGTTGGTCTCTCGTTTTGTCGCGATCCGCATTAGTTCGCCTATCTTTAGTTGTACGTACTAAAAGGAGCGTAGAGATCAGTTTTAACAATATTTCCTTTAATTTTAATAGATATATATTTCGAAGTTATTTTAAACATTGTTTTGCAATTTTTCACTTCCATCGTCTTATTTTTAGAAGTTCAGGTAATGATATTTTATACATCTAGATTTAGAAGAGTTTGAATTAAGTTCATGATATTTATAACATTTTGTAGTTGCCATTCTAAACTCAGGGTCCATTATGTTAACTAATATACTGTTCATTGTTTAATTAATATAAATTACAGTGTGATTACAAATAGTGTTGCAGTTATCATCAATCTGTTAGTTGTTCTATAAATTAGTGGAAAAGTGACTTGCCACATCTACAATCCACATTCTTTTGTCTCCCCTCCCAGTTTGGCGTCCATTAAAGTCTGGGTCACATTTTCTCATCGTACAAAGTAATATAAATGATAATGTAATTTTTTACCGTGACTGATTTGTCTGATATAAAAACAGTAAATAAATACTAATGCATTTACTTTTCTCATCTAGTAGGCTTTAGTGTAGGCCTACATTATATTGAACAGTTTGTACTGGCTCCTACCATATGACTAGAAAGTAGCCCTAAGTTACTGGTTTTCAAATTAGCCTAGTCTAGTAATCAACTTCCTTATTTTAAACTAAATCTTAAATATTGTATTTTGTTTTTAATTTTGCTAACTGTTAGAGCTTAATTTTCATTTTACATAATATTTTGGCAAACTTAAATTTACCCATGCCATATTGTATCTTAAACCGCGGTCACACTAGGCTGTTTAGCAGCCGCTGGTAAAATTGCCAGCAGGCAGCATAGTCTGACCCAGAACCAGCGGCTGGAAATACTAGCCCGCTGGCATCATCCAGCCACTGGGTCTTGGTCAAACTACGCTGCTTGCTGGCGAATTTACCAGCGGCTAGTTAGTAGCGGCTGCTAAACAGCCTAGTGTGACCGCGGCTTTAGGATGCCAGTCTATTTGCAAAAAAAAAGGCTGGGTGCAAGTTTACTATTTGACCCTAGGCTAACCTAGCCTATGGCAACAGAAATGCAAGAATAATAAAAAAAACCTAACCTATAGTATTAAGTCACAGTATGTTTACCTGTATTCAACATCTAACAGTAGAATGTAAAACAAATTCGTTGTCTGCAAAAATATTAGGCTAGGGTCGAATAGTAGCCTAAACTTACGCCCAATGTTCAATCAATTGTATATGCTACACATTCTGTGCATCAAGTTTATGTAGCCTAAACAACTGATATTAGCCTATTTTATTATTATTGATTATTCGGACATTTGCCATCAAGGAGATAGCAAATGATTGAATAATCAGTAAAAATCAAATTGAACATCTGTCATTCATAAATTATATTAGGCCTATTTGTTAAAATTATGTAAGTAGCCTAGTAGGCTACTTCAACAGATATGGCCTAGGTCTAATAAGAAAATATAGTTTTCACGAGACAATAACATTTGTGGCAGCAATGTGAAGCTTAGGCCTACACAGTGTTGTTTTCACAATTTTAAGGACTTTGTTTTCCATGACATCTGCTAAAAAAATATTCGAAAAGACGCAATATTTTTTTGTGCAAGTGCATTAGCCTTAAGCTACTCAACAATTTAACTTTCTAAATACATTTACTAGTCATAGTTTTCAGTTTGTAAATGTAGGTCCTATTCAGTTGTAAATGTTGTCCTAAAAATTCAGATTTAAGTTAGCATTTTTGTTAGAGTGCATAACTTAAGCCTAAATATCTGTAATTTTGATAACACATCATTATTTATTATTTGACTGCTAAGTAGATAATATAAAATTACATTTCTCTTAAGCTGCAGTTATAAATAATATAGGCTACTTATGATATAGGCAATTCCTAGACAAGTTAGACTAAATCTATTTAATAATATTTTGTTTACAGATGCCACCCAACAACACAATTGTAAATTCTCCTCAACTACCAAGGCCGATAGAAGAAAGAGCTAAACGGACAATGAATTCTGGTTTGCAACAAAATGGCATATCAAGAGCATTTACCCATCCTGATCTGCCGGAAACAAGTTCAACCTCTTTCCAGTCTAATGGATTGACAGGATTAATTGATACAGCTCAGTTTAACCGTGAAGTGGAAAGATTAAAAACTTTTGAGAGGTGGCCAGTTTCATTTTTAAGTCCTAGTGTTATGGCTGCAGCTGGATTTTATTATTTCAATAGGAATGATGTTGTTAAGTGTGCTTTTTGTGGTGTTGAAGTGGGGAGTTGGGAAGAAGGTGATAATCCTAAGCAAGATCATCAACGGTGGTCACCTTCATGTAGTTTTGTGCGTAATCTCCCAACAGGAAATGTTCCAATCGAGGGCAACAATGCTTCTAATTTACGAGATAATGGTGAGTTTGTATTAATATTAGAAGCCTAGCCTAGGGGCCTATTATTTGTGAAAATGAAAAGTGGTACTTGAACATATTTTTTGGTGTAAATTTACTATACAACCATAGGCTGATATTTTTGCAGATGACAACCTTGTTTTTTATTCTACTGTTAAATGTTGAATATATTTAGGCCTAGGCACATAATGTGACTAAAAACTATTAAAAGTTAGAACTTCAGGCTATTTTTTTATTATTCTTGTATTTCTATTGGCATAGGGGTCGTACCTAAGCCTATAGTAAATTCGCGGCATATTGTTAAAAGGGAGACATACTGATATATAAAAACAATCTAACCAGGCCTAGCACAATGTTTCCAAGTCCTAAAGCTAATGGCGCAACTTTACTATTCGACTCTAGGCTAACCTAGAGCTAACAGAAATGCAAAAATAATAATAAAAAAATACCTAAAAGATTCTAACCTAACCTATTAAGTCACAGTATGTTTACCTGTATTCAATATTTAACAGTAGAATGTAAAACAACGTCGTTGTCTGCAAAAATATTGGGCTAGAGTCGAATAGTAAAGTTACGCCAAGCTAATTAATATAGGCCTAGTTTATATTATATATTATGTAGGCCTAATGCATAATATACCTATAGACCTATATAGGCCTACATATCATGATTTTATTCTACATCAGAGAAGTCGCTGTTTTACCTAGGCCTACCTAAATATTTTTTTAGTCACTTTTATCCTCTTTAGATAATTTAAACAACATAGCCTAGGCCTATTTTAAAGTAGATCTAGTTCTTTCTAGATTATAATTTATGGTAATTAAATGTTGCTAGGTTAGGTAGGCCTATTGTTTTAGTAAACAACAGAACTATGCAATAATATTAAGAATAATATAAAAAATAGCCTAAAGTTCTAACCTAGGCCTATAGTATTTAGTCACAGTATGTTTAGTTGCTAGGTTACTACTAAAAATATAGTATATGTAATAAAAATATCTAAAAATAGTGGCCTCCGTATAATTTGTATGCATCTAGGTAATTTATTTTTTAACTTGATGATTAGAAAACATAGATTTAACTTCTCTCCATAAAAAAACTATTATATCAGAAAAGATAAGGTAGATGAAGGGATGTAGTGCAATCACTTTCACAATCGAAAGTAAGAAGGGGGAATGCATAAAGTATGTTTGATATTTAGCCTACACCCAACTTCTACAGAAATAGGCCTACTGGTGAAATTACGGTACACAATATCGGCCTACCCTCTAACTTACTAAGTCAACTTGTAGGACTTTTTAGAATAGCCTATTTAAGAAATGATAAGTTACTACCAACCTAAATATGATTACGAACTGGAAACAAGCCTGTCCCTCTTGGACCCCAAGTTCTAAGTTCAAATAGTTTGATAATACAAAAAACTACTCTAATGCACCTGCCTACAACTTGAAAAATTATTAGGCCTAATTAATTTTAAAATTACTATTATTATGCCTTAGTGGTTAAATTGAAAGACTAGTTTAGAGTTTATTTGGGTGGAAGAAATTTTACACGCCTCCTTGCCATATTTCGGCAGAGATGAGTGCGAAGAAAATGCTCTGGAACATAAAATGATGTTTAATTTGTATTACTAAGCACATCTTAAATCAATGTAGCCTTAATAGCAAATATAATTCTACAACAACTAAATTAGAAGGAAGGTCGTCCTCCTTTGCAAAGATATCTTTCGGGACGGGGAGGTGTATTGTAAACTTATGCCATTGGCCTAGACTACACGTAATAATTATTTTTAGCTTGAAGGTGTAAAGTAAGCTATATGATGACCAAGTTGTTGGTTTTTAAATAAAAATTAACAGGTCTTGAACTCAAATAACTAAAAAAGTCATTGGCTGCTATGATCTTGATAAGGTGGCATAGACCTACTGTAATTTCGGCCGCTAAATGCCTAATTGTCACTCAAAATTGTTGCTTTAACCAGTATTATGCTACAGTTGTTGACCACTAACCCGTTATATCATAAATCATGTGTAGCAACATCTTACTAGCCCAGAAATATAATTTTCTATATAGTAAGCCTATTATAACCAATTTGTTTATTATAAAAGTAGGGTGTATTCTGATTCAGTAAGAGTAAAATTGCTATGGCCAAAAACATAAGAAACAATTCTTAATTCTTGGTTTTTATCCCTGATAATCATTTTGTTTAATTTTGTTGTTATATAAAAAAAGGCTTTAAAATTTCATATTATTATAGCCTAATTATTATATATTAGTACAGTAGTAAAATTTATAATAAATTTTCTTAGTCTATTTTAATAAGTAGGGGAGAGAGGGGAGGCTTGACCCGCATTTTACATTTTCATTTTTGTATTTTTCAATTTTTGATGTATATTTGTGAACACCATCAGAGATTGCTTGTTAAACATTTTACCTCACAATCTATGTACTGACATATTGAAATTTAAATTATTTTATATGAAAATAAAATATTTTTTAATAACCTGTAACTATGGTCAAACCTCCCCATGTATGGGAGGCTTGACCCTCGCTAAGGGAGCGATGACCCACACGTAAATAGGTGCACCTATTCTCAGGCTTTAGGATAACTAAACAAAAAATACTAGGTTATTATAAATACAGTATTTAATTACATTGTAAAATAAACTTTAACTTCACTATCCAACATTCTCAAATTTACTAAAGTCAAAATCAAATGTCATTTTAAGAGCTACCCTTTCCGTCCCACCGCTTGATAAGGGGAGAGGAAGTTTAGCCACTATATCTTGCTTCAAAACAGCTGACCGATCTTCTATGTCAGGGTAAGAAAAATGTCCAGAGTCTTTTCTTCGTAAAAATACCACTTCACATTCTTGAGAAAATGAATTAATATATGAAATCGATCCAGCAAAATGTGCCGTTGTTTGCTTCGTGCAAAACTTCACCAGTACAAAATCTCCAACACTCAAGTTGAATTCCGCTAATATTTCCAAATCAGTAAAGTCCTCCAAATCATTATCGGGATCACTATAGTCAGTGTTCATGTCATCTGATTGGTCAGTGGAATCATCGTGAAACTTGAGCTTCTTACGTAATGTTCTTTTTGCTTCAGTCTTCCTTCGTTTTTCTGGTTTCGTTGCTTTCTTTCTTCCTGTAGTTTCTCTTTTTGCTAATTTCCTTGCATACTCCTTATCAATTTCTTCTTTTACTGGTGTACTGGTCAAAATAAGGGTCTTCCCAGGTTTCCGTCCTTTTCTTGTGTTTTTTCTAGCACCTGCTTTTGGGAAAGGTCTAACCATTTCGGGGCTTACAATCGGCAGTCCTGGATTAAGATCGGTTGATGTTGAAGGTACGCTTATGATTGGTTGAACATCATTCATTGTATTAGGCATATCTTCATTTGGAATACATTCGGTAGGCTGAGTTTCACTTGTAGGATTTGGTCGGTCCGTTACATAACTACTTAAAAATTCCTCATCAGTAAAAATTTCAGAATTAAATGGATATATTCCACATTTTTGAAACCCTTTAATGATATTTTGTGGGGTCATGGCTTTGAAGAATGCTACTGCAACAAGTTCGGGTATATCATAAATAGATATAGGCTTCCCTGGATGATTGACCATAAAATTGTCAGCCGCTTGATTAAAATATGTCTTAAAAAGCCCAAATACACCACGATCTAGAGGCTGTAGTTTGTGGCTTGTATGCGGGGGAATAGTTAGTAAGAAGACCCCATTATTTTTGCATTTCTGAATCCCAGCCGGTGTTATGTGTGAATCGTGATTGTCCAAAACTGCAAGAACAGGGGAATCTTGACTGCATTTTACATATTTGATGAAATGGTCCAAATATAACTCAAAATTATCCCCAATCATCCAGCCACTGGGGTTGGCAGCTGCAACAGACCCTGGTGGAGCGCCTTTGGTCATTGTGTCCTTGACTCGAACCCTAGGATACACAAAAAATGGAGGTACAGTATTTCCAATTGCTGATATCGCACAACAGACAGTTACTAAAGTGCCTCTCTCTGCGGATGTCACTTTAGACATTTCTTTGGAGTTTTTCTCTGCAATGATTCTTCCTGGTTGATGTACAGTGGTCACTCCAGTTTCATCTATGTTATAAATTGAATGAGCCTCAAATTTGTGTTTAGTCATGAGCAACTTGAGGTTATTGAAAAAGTCTCCAACGGTACTTCTGTTAAATGCGGTTGCTCTACTTAGGCTTGTTGAGCGTGGAGTGCGAAGTGATAATCTCGGGTTGCGATGCATAAAACCACGTACCCAATCATATGAAGCCTTGTTTTTCAACTCCCAGTTATCAGGCATTTTTATGTTATTTGCATGTCCAAATTCATATGCAAATGTTCTTATGGTTTTCTGACTTAGACCGTAGTGAAGCTTTGCTGCTAGTTTTAAGTAATCTGCTAACATCAGTTCTAATTGGTCACTAAAGACTTGCCCAGTTTTATAATTAGGTTTAAATGAAATTTCATTTTTATTTTCACTTAATCGATATTTTGTCACATATCTTTCTAAAGTTTTTCTATCTATGTTATAGAGTTTTGCTGTAGCTCGAATAGAACTTTGTTCATTCACTACACTGAGCACTGCGGCCCGCATGTGTTCTGGAGAATGCTTTGTTCTCTTCTTACTGCCTTCCTTCGGTTTCCAAAAAAATGGCATTCTGAAACAAAAAATACATTAGGCTATTAGTTATTTTGGTCTAAGTGAAAAGGATGAATCTTATCAAAGTAATCCCACTATTATCACCTCCAACAGTAGTTGATTTATACATTTTGGATACAAGTAATTTTATCCAGTCTTTGTAAGATTATAAATTCAAAATATACAATACATCTAAGATGCATGGGGATTAAGATTGACTTACAAAGATAATATTAATTATTTTAATTTATAAAAAAACAATATAAAGCTGAAAATATTACCTTGTTATTAGTGCCAAGTTTTAGGGCAAATGTTTTAGACATTGAGTCTATTAGTCATAGACCTATTCATTTATATCAAGATGAATAGTGTGGGCCTAAATAAAATCATGTTTAGTGTTGATACAATCATAATATTGCTTACAGGATGATTGAAAAACACATCTTTTAAAAGGTGATCCAAAATTAATTAAAACGAGGTTTAGCCATGTGTTCAAAACTCCATACGGGAGGGTTGACCATATGGTCAAACCTCCCTAATGCCAAGTGGGTCAAGGCTCCCAAAGTGCACATTTTTTTGTTTTTCTTTTCTAAGTTTCTAATATTTGAGGTTAGGTAACTTATAACTATACTGTTTTAAAGAGAATTATATTGTCTTCAAACTGAAAACTTAAACTAAAGGCTATCTTTAATACTTCTAGTGATATATTCTTACAGATAAAGGCAAATACTTACATGAAAACTGCTAAAAATCTTCAAATATTCAGAACAACCAAACAATGTGATGTCTTGCTTTCATCTACTAGCACAGTGTAGTTTCCCTCCAATTATAACATGTGACAGTATGAAATCAGTCCTAGCCAGCTTTAGAGCGGGAAATTCAAATGTGGGTCAAACCTCCCCTATGGTCAATGCTCCCCTGCCTCCCCTAAATTGCTCAATTTTAAATATGTAGGCCTATTCAATTATACAAATTAGTGTTACAGTAGAGCATCGAAAATCCGAACTAATTGGGACCAAGGGGGGTTCGGATTATCAATTTGTTCGGATTTTTGAAAACAACCAAGAAAATGCCATTTAAGCTAAAATATATGCCCTTTAATCGATTAAAGTGGTCAAACAGTACAAGCAGTAATTAAATTATAATACATTATGTAAGACGTTCGGATTATCGACGCTCTACTGTATTAAATATTGTTACTTTCACGTTCACTTTTTATGAGTAGGTAGGCCTACATTAATCCTCCTATCTATCACTTTTCACAGTTTTTGTTTTCGTTCACTAGGCCTAATCATAACTTGAAGAATTTGTAGACTACATCCTGAGCTGGTTACAAAATTTTTAAAGTATTTATTTTGCTGTGGACTATTTTAAACTCTTGTAACTTTATGACAAATTGTTGTTTGTTTTGATGTGGTAATTGAATTATTGCCAATAGGCCTATAAATTGATCTTTATGAAAAATTGTTGTTTGTTTTGATGTGGTAATTGAATTATTGCCAATATAAATTGGGTTGCTAGACTTATATGTCAAATCTTTTTTTAGGTGTTGATACTTGTGGACGTTATGGTATCGAATTTCGAGATCCTGGTCCAGAAAATACCGTTAACATTAAGGACAGGCCAGCAGCAGCATTAGAGAAACTTGGAATTCACAAGAGCAGAGCACCAAACTTTCCTAACTATGCAACGTATGAAGCTAGGTTACGCTCTTATGAAATGTGGCCTATAGCCTTGAAATTAAAACCTAATACACTTAGTGATGCAGGCTTTTTCTATACAGGTAAATACTTTTTGTAAAAATAAACAGTATACTTAGTCACTTTAGGCCTGCTTAAAGTAAATTTCTGTAGCTTATTTATATATCACCTATTTGTTTGCAATATTACTGAAAATTTCCAGTTGCTATAAATTCAAAACTGATTAGCCTTGAAATATTTGTTTTTAGTCTACTGTTCTAAACAAAATCATAAGTTTATTACAAAAAATAGCTACAAACCAATAGGCCTAGTAAAAATAATTTATAAATTTAAATCTTTAATGAACACAGTACTGTAGTAGTAGCAAGGTAATATAATTCAATATATTAAGTTATAAATAAATATTCAAGAAGCCCAACTCGTTAAATTCCATTTACAGTAACATGGCACTGTAGCTCTAGTAAAGAAATACATTGAGTTAATAACGGATGCACCATGGGATACCTGATTTCATCTACGGATTAAGTTTTTTTTCAATTTGCCAATTCCAAATAAAAACATAGGCCTACTTAATTTTTAATTAATATTTTACATTTAACTGTATGATTTTTTTCTTTGTTAGATGAACCGGTAGGCCTATGTATAAAATAATCTTGTTTAGGTAGGTAAAAGGCTATATTTATAAATTATTTTAATCCACTTAATTTACATCCATTTTCAGTAACATAACTTTTAAGTTACCTGCATTTTTATTACAAACTAAATGAATACTATAGGCTACTTATAAAAGGTATTGTCAAATATGCGAATAGAAATGGCCTAAAAATTATAAATAAAAGATTAGTTATTAAATAATATGCTCTAAATAATTGTCATTTGAAGAATTTTGTTTATTAAAAGTAGTAATATTATATAATTAAGTTAGGTCTAACATAATATTATATATAAGGCGATAGTAGATTCTATTATGTTTTGTGATTGAATCATATAATATGTCATTTAAACTCTTAAGGGTCTGCTTTAGTGGCAGCCATCTTGGATTTTTATCCCATAAGAGCAATGTTAAATTTCAAACCATTTATTTAGTTTATTTTTTATCATAAAATTGTTTGCAAGGTCTCATTTTAAGCACAGTCACAATACGCATCCGTCTTGCAATTTAATTTTTTTAAAATGATTTTGATTTTGACATTTTGTAAGTACAAAGTTTGAATTTTTTTCCTAACACAATAAAAAATTAATAACGAAAAATAATTTGCAAGCCGGATCCGAAATTTTATAAAGAATATTCAGGTTTTTTTCAACACTCAATTACAAAAGATAGACTTATAAAATGGTTTGAAATGAGGCAATGTCAGCGCAAGAAATTGCACTATTTAGATAGGGATATAGTGAGAGGCGTTTGCGTTCCGGTGGATTTCTCGTTTACTGGAGCAGACCCTTAAGATTTAGATTATTATTAGTATTTTAAATATCCTTAAAACATGCTATCGTTATTATTGTTTAAAAATGAAAAAATGTTACAGTATTCATTAAATTTTTAACCTACTGGGCCTAGTTACTTAATTTGTTTTAAGAAACAAATTTAACAAAATTTTATGGTACAAAAATATATATGTAAATTAAGTAGTATACACAATGTTTTATCAAAGTAATACTTACAAGATTGGTAATATGACTTAAAAGCTAAATTGCAAATATTCTACCAAAGGACGATATTTTTAAAAACTAGTTGTGTTGAATTTCCTTCTAGTTCCTTCTCTAAACGCATTTCCTATTTAATTGGATACAAGAAATTTTGCGAAGAACAAGAGCAAGAATCCTTGCAGCGGCAAGTTATAATGAGCATAAAAATTTACTACGGATCCGTCAACCGAAGTTCAATCTCAGTCGCCCCAGCTTGTGCAATGTGCAGTTGCTTAGTTACCATACATAAGTTACACTATTTAAATCTAGTGCATCCAATTGAACAAAATATCTTTGACTAAATATCATGCACTAAGCTATTTTGCCAAGTTAGTATTATCATAATATTGTGACAGATTTGTCCTTAATGATTAAATTATAATACGACATTTCATCATAGGCTTATATTTTAAAATATTTTTAAAACAACTATTACATTTCAATTACAAAATTCATTTAGAAGAGATTGCTTAGTTTAAAAATAATGTGTTAATATTTATTAGGAAAAGGTGACCAAACCATTTGCTTCCACTGTGGTGGTGGGCTGAAAGACTGGGAAGAGTCTGATGAACCATGGGTGGAGCATGCTCGTTGGTTCTCAAGATGCAACTTTGTTCTTATGATCAAGGGCAAAGAATTTGTAGATGAAGTTTGTGGGAGGAAAAATACAGAGGTAAAGACAATGTATTTTATAAATTTGACCTTTAACTATGTGCTTCATTTAAAATGTAAGCAAGAATTAAGTAGCCTGTTTTGAGTTGTGTATAAGTAATTACTTAATTGTAGTTTTATTCAAGTGGTGAATGATAGCAAAAATTGTTTTAGAGACTGTAACATTGTATTGAATCACATCTGTATATAAACGGACAGTTTAGTTTTAGTTCTGACTGAAACTAAATAAGGTTTCAGCTTAAAGAATGTTCGATTTTTCAACTATTATGTTATTAATTGTTATATAATAAGATGTACTAAATTATTGTTTGCATTGGTGTATAAACATATATTATATGTATTCAAGATACAATGAACATTGCACAACTTCGTATTAGTATATTGAATCTATTGTCTGTGCCAAGACATTTTAATTTTGTATTGACAGGCTTTTGTTGAACTTGATTGGAATTATATATTGTTAATTGTACTACAAAGGTTTTAATATTTCAAGTGATAATCCATATAGGCTAATATTTCTTTGTAACCATTCTGAATGTTTTTTAATCAATAATTTTATAAATGTAAGGTGGCACAAAAAGAACACTTGCTTTCGAAATAAGTTTATTATAGCAAGACTTTTGGTAACACTAAAAAATCTGTAGTAAATACAATTTTTATATGAATACTTAGATTATTTAAGTGAAGAAGATTAAATTGGTGTCCTTGCTATACATTCATCCGAAGCCTCTTCACAAAGTTCTGCATTGCACTTAACAACATTTCTTTTGATCCGCCTTCTGTTCGAGGTTTACAAATGTAGATTTTTGCTTTTAGATAATC
>JAGFPH010000462.1:323260-346752 GCA_018207615.1 Philaenus spumarius
TCTTAAATAAAGTGAGGAATCACAGACAAATCTAGAGAGCGGTGGCCAAAGAGATTTTGCCAAAATGTGAAAGTATGTGTTACAAAAACATTTGACAGGAACAACTGTCATTGAAACCCTTGCCATGTGGGCTGTATCACATCTTGTTGGAATAGCATATATTCCATGTTGACTTGTAAACTTTGCAGTTGTAAGCATTTTGAAAAAATAGTGTAGCATGTTGACAATGCCCTGAAGTTATTGTTACTGAGAAGCCCCTTCTGTACCTGTTGAGGAGTACGGGCATCCTGGTACGACCTGCTTGCTGATCGTTACAGGAGTACAGAGTGAACCCTCACAAGACCTCAGAGGACTAAACAAATTTCCGATTGTATCAAAACTTTATACATTAAAAATAATCAGAAAAGGTGTTATATCAAATGTATTGCACTTGTTATATCACATAATTATTACACAGCCTTATGATGGTAATAACAATGTTTAGTTTTCATTTTCTCATTGGAAGGGGTCGTTTGAAATGGCGGCCTGATAGGCAACCGACCTTGTTAGCCCTCTTATTGACCGTACCACAGTTCTGCCCAGCCTTTTTCACTACTATATTGTCACTATAATCTAAATACTCTATTCATTTTGTAAAACTATAATTATTTACACACGGATAGAGTATGCACAAAACACTAAAGCCTACAGTGACACTGGCAATAACCGAGGTGTTTGTCGACATTAATAAAAAGCGTGTGAATGTACACCTACTCAGCTGTGAAAATCAAATAGCTTATAAATATCACTACAGAATGCATTCTAATGAAGGCAAGCAAATATTAAAAGTCTTGGGACGTCCCTACTCCACAGACAACAAAACAAGCATACTCCTCAACAGGTTAAAAAATGTAAGGTCCAACGATCTCCACTTTCGAAGCATTAATCAAACTGTAACCTTAGTTCTACGACCCTTCTGTGGTGTAAATTATATCAAAGCCCACTAAAGGATACTGTTGAGGGACGGGCTTGTGTACACCGAGACCTTGAACGCTCCAATCGTCGTAGTGCGACATTGTCACGTTCTTCCCACGCTTCTAACTGACTGCGGCTGAATCAACGCATTTACAATTCTTTAAACTGTGCGATCAAGCCTCGAGCGGTAAATACCAGGAATGTTCGAGGCTAGTAGATATGGCAACGCTGCGCGCCCATCCTATTGGCTGCCTTGCAACGGTATTCTTTAGTGGGCTTTGATATAAGTGGTTTCTCTGCTACCAAAATGTCAAGTTGTGCTTAATGACATAACCATTCAAAAAGAAATGTGCCACATTACTCATTGCAAACATTACATCACCAGAAGTAATAATTTCAAGAATTCTCCTCCAGTTGGCGTAGGACATCACCTGAGCAACTTTTGAACAATCATGATTTTGGAGAGATGGAATTTTCTAACAAATTCAAAATTGGTTCATGACACCTGTAGGATCTGACGTATATCGTCTCAGTATTTTTTAAAGTTGAATCCTTATGAGGACAATTCAGCCCTTCGGTGTATTTTTGATCTGGGAACACTTTATCATGCGTAACATATAGAACTGTAGGTAGAGAATATATTGGACAGTAACAACTATTTTTGAAGAATTGCTCTACTGTAAAAACACAAAACTGAATTTTCAATACCCCATGGTTACTAAAGCTGAACTATCACAGATTCTGTTCTTTGCCACTGATATACCAACCCCCAATCTATTTAAAAAACATGACTTCATTTTACTCCACCTTGTATAAGGCTGTAAAAAATATGATATTGTAACTTAAGAATAAAACCCCTACGTTGATTTTACAGTCCAGTAAACACATCTGTTCAAATTTTAACCATCTTCTGCTACAAAGTGAATGGATATGGAAATTACAACTGTCAGTGCATATCAAGTTGCCCGACAGTGTTGTAAATCAAATGGCCTGTATTTCAGATTTTCCACATGATCAAAACTCGGATACTTGTAATGGGCCTTAATCATGCGTAATTTGAAGTAATACAGTTTAAAATGTATAATATACCTAATATAAACTCTTATCTGGAAGTGCAAAATGTGGCTGCTGATGTGTTCATTAACGGTATAACCTAAAATATAATATGGCTTTAATATACACATATGAATTAACTGGATCGATTAATTCATCTAAAAAATTAATTTTCCTTCGTACCAAAACGTAATACATATGTCAAGCTGTGGGGAGATTTCTGCTATTATTATGTCAACTAAAAATATTCTTGATTGTAACAGCTTATGAAGCATTGGATTAGATCTTTAAATGCTTTGAAGAATTGCATCTACTCGAGAAGATTTTTTAAGTTGGAACAAGCCAGGATAGCTCAGAACATATTCAATCAACATACAAAATTGGCTATTAAATAACAAGAAAGGGAGCCTGTAAGTAGCAAAATTTAAGATTTTGGAGGTGAATGTATGTTGTTGGGGTGCTGTTTTACTATCATCAACGACATTGATATGGCTATTCTCGGCTACACAACCAGCTTTTGGATTTATACCTGCCAGCAGGTATTACAAAATTATTATTGGCAACCAACATAGAAATTTAAGAAACCTATTGTTTAAAGTATTTGAAAGTGATTACTTAATCTGAACATAATTTTTTTTACAAAAATGTTTAAATTTATAAGCCAAATAATATTTTTTTATAAGAAAAGTAAGGGATTTGTGGGTAATAGTGGAGAACGCGGTGACCAGAGGTTTAATAGAAATACACTAAACTTAATTATTTCTTTTATATATAATGAAGTTAGACTCTTCACTGATGACGGGAAATCAACAACAACAAAACAATCAATTATTAACAATCTAAAACAAGTACAACATAACAAATGATCAAACCAAAAGTTGCTTATGTGATTTAATATAGAAAATCTTCAGCCATGTTTTATATCTGAAATTGTTTTAGGATAACAGGTTTTAACAGCAGTGCAAGATTTGTTTGAACTATATTTTTATGGAAGTTTAAGAAGTGCTATCAAAATATTATATATGTTTAGAAATTAAAAACAGCATCAGCTGAAGACCTTTTTTAGAAAACTAAGAAGTGTTGCCGACTTATATATGTTCATAAACTGGAAACATGCTGGGATTAGAGACTATAAGTTTGAAAGAACTTCAGACAATTTTTTTTGTGATTGTAATTCTGTTATACAAAACAACTTAATTGGTGATACCAACTTATATATGTTTATAAACTGGAAATGTACTGTGACTAGAAACTGTAGGTTAATACTGCAAGGTATTTTTTAGGGGTTGCAATAGTTATACAAAACAATGTAATTGGTAACAGTATTTGAAATAATATTTTACCTTATTTTTGAGTGGTGGGTAAAGTTTTGCCACAACCAACGAGACGTTATGAATTTTGTCGTTCAGGTGGTAGTATTTATTTATGGAATTAAATAATTTAGCCAAACATCACCAGAAGTACGGCTTATTTATTTGCAACCAGTAAAGTTTATTCTTTTACTATGATGTAATGTTCAATTTGGTAACTTTAGTCAATTTTTATTATATTATTTCTCTGCATTTAATTTTCTTTTATACTATTAAATTAATAGCATTGTTAATAGCATGTTTTACTATTAAATATTTTGTAAGATTATTTTATATTTTTACATATATTTTGGTGATTTCTTTCATTAGTTTTGTTTAGTCAACTTATTGTTTACCTTTTTTGGTGTCAGTAAGTGATTTGTTTCTTTTATTTAGTACAAACAGCAAAAATTGCTGAAGTTAACCTCTACATTTTGGAGTTTTATTCCTCTTTTAATTTCTATAATATTTATTTCCTGCAGATATTTTTAGTGTTTTTAGAGTCAGTTTAACCTGTTCTTTCAGAATATGAAGATAATTTTGAAAAACCTCAGGTCACCACATTCTCCATTTTTACCGATTTGTGCCCCAAAAAATAAAAGTTGAATATTCAATATTAGAGTGATTAAATACCGTTTAGTCTTCAAAATCTCAGCAGTTCCTCTTTTGTGATCTAATTTTTATAAATATAGGACATTTCACGTGTCTCTTTTTATAACTATCTTCACTTACTTAATATTGAAAAGTACCCGGTATTTTGACAGTAAGTTGTAAAAGGTAATTTAACCACAACAATTGAAAATTGTAATTAATTGTAAATTGTTGTGGTTAAGTTAACGTTTGTTCAATCCCAGGGACAAAATTACTGTATATACAGACATATAAGAATTATGAAATCAAATAAATATCTTGCGTGTTGACACTAACAATAATTAAAAATTTTAACTTACTTTAAAAACATCTGTTAGGCTATTTAAAATTGATTCATCTTTAAAATTATTGACATAAAATTTGTTCTTGAAATGTGTGAATAGCTCCTTATGTAAATTAAACCTAAGTGACTGATAATTAAATAAACATGAGTAGTATTACTACTGTTTTTTAAGGTCCTATTTATTTATTGTATCAAAAGTTATAAATGTATTTTGTTTCATCCTAAGTTTCATCAAGTTCATTGTAGGACAAATATAACAAGTTATACAAAGTATGAATTTTATAAAACATTAATTTTAAAGTGATGAATAGTAATTACACGTACAGTGTTTATAAGAGACTAAAATGAATGTCCAATAAATCAAGGTTTTGTCATTAACGAACTGTGGCTAGAACAGGGAGACAAAAGATATTTTCTGACCTGTTTTGGTGGTAATTTAAAAAAAAAAGAATCTTTTTTGTTATACATATTTTAAATTCAAGACATAATTTTAAGTCATTTATATTGTATAGATTGTTTTGGCCCTAATCCCAATCCATTTATGGTTATGAGCTGATACAAAATTGATGAAATTCGTAATTTAAAAATCTTAAGACAGAAATACAGTAGAACCTTGATTATCCGAGGTAATGTGGACCGAGGATAACTCTGACTGTAGGGAAACGTATGGTGAAATCAATAAAAACATGGTCAAAGATATGAAAAAGGCATATACTGTATTATCAAATGAAAAACTAACATCATCAAATAAAATAGAAATACAAAATGATAAAAAGACATACGTGTACCTGTTCCAGTTAAAAAAAATATTTCTTAAAGAAGTCCATAAGTGTTTTCTGTTTAACGTTTCTATCTTTACACTACTGGTTTTAACTAGTTGCCGTAATGCAGCGAATGTGTTTTATTGCACAATGTGACATTTAGTGAAAAAGGATTAACAAAATTGTATTGATGTTAGCAAAGCATTGGAATTACTATATTGTACAGTATTTAATAATGATTAAAAACTCTTGTGTTTTATTTATAGAAACCCTTTTTGATGAAGATTTGCCGCTATATGCGGATTTCACTATGCGCGGTTACTTTAACGCATGCGTCTACCGCAAACTGAACTTCCGAACTTTTATTTATTTTTTACTAAATTGGTTAACCCGGAACTCAGTTGGTCGGGGCTTGGATAACCGCAGCTCTACTGTATTTAGTTTTATAATAAATGTTATTCCAAAGTGCCTACATCTTATCTAACACTATTCTTGAAACTTTTATTCTGGATTTTTGTCTAAACTCAGCCGTTTAGGAACCATGTCCAATTACTATTTAAAAAAAAATAAGTTGAATATATGTCATATGTCAGAATAATGGATAAAATTGCATGCCTATTTTAAAATATTTGTGTCTGAATCTTATTGTGTAGCACAAAATATAATTTGTTAGAATGATTTGTATATATTTTTTAAAGGAGTAAAACCCTTCTGCTATACAAATAAAAATCTCTACATAAACATGTTAACAACTTAGATTATAATAATGTTTTTAATTCAGAAGATTGAAAGACAGAACTGGTTGTACTTCACCTAGCTGTAGTTCAGTTTTTTTAAATTAATTGAAACTATATGTACATCGTGAAAAATAATAGTTGCCTTTAAGAAATACTTCATATTTAATTAACATGAGGTACAAAGTAACAATGAAGAGGACCAGAGAAATCTGTTGTGGGAAGGATCAGCATTTTACCCATGAAGGACCATTTGGAACAGTTTTCCATTGCAAAATTAGTTGTTTGCTGTTCTGTCTTAAGGGTTAAGTGGTAATGTTCTATTAATTAAACTTTGGGGCTCATAAAAGTACTGTAGTTGCCTTAAACCTGTTGTGCCGTCAGATTAAAAATGTGGAAAGACAAATGATTCACAAAGTTTGATTTTGTGCTTAATTTATTTGTTAGTTACTTGTTACTACTAATTTATTGAGTGGCAGAATTACTCAAGACTATCTGTGACTTGTAATCTCTGCTCCCTTCACTATTATGTTCCTAATCACTTCCAAACATGTAGGCTAATTATTTAAATTATCAATAAAATAACGTTAATTTACTACACCTAGTTTTTCTTTCCGAGTTGCAAAGAATTATCAATGTAAATCTTATCTCATTGTTGTAACAGTTTAAGATGTTAACTCCTGATCTCGTTTTTAACTCCTTTAAGCAATAACAAATTGTAAAGAGTTTACAAAAATAAATTGAAATTCTGTATTTGTACTACTATTTTGAACCTTTTAAAGTTTTAAATAAACTTTAAACAGTTGCTCTCCGCTATAAGGAAAATATATTTTCTTAATGGTAGGACAATTATCTTTATTTGACTATTATTTGTCTTATTTTTATTACTAAATATTACTTAGTTATTTTTTATTATATATTTTTACAATAGAATGCATTTTGGAATCTAATTTTTAATTATTTTAGCTAAACATAAGAGTGTTGTAACAAATATTTCTCATTAAGTAAAGATCTACGTGTTGTTTTTATAATAACTACAGCAGTTAAAGATATTACAATGTTTTACTTTAGAAGTAGAAATACCAAAATTTAAAATAGTTATTTTTTAGTTATTTTGTTTAGGAAAGTGTTGACAAAGAAGGTAGCAGTTCTAGTGAAGGCAATGTTACAGTGGAAAGAAATAGAACACCAGTTGTAGCTCCAATTCCAGTCAAGTAAGTTTTGAAAAGTTTTAAGTTTAATTTTTATTATAGAATTTTTAGTTGCAGTATTATTTATTAAAACATCTATGAGGGGGGGATTTATTAAACAGTGGCACATCTCCAGTTAAGTACATTTCATAGATGGGAGTAATACAATTAAATATGTTTTAAGGAGCTGCAGACATCAATTAACACAAAGATGAACCGGGTAAATGCAGTAGCAACAAATACTTACTGAAAGTTTGTTCTAAGATTGTAAAAGATTGGATAATGTGATGATTGACAGTACTCTCATTAATTGTTAAAAATAACGTGTGAACTGTATCATCCAAAAATATGGAACCTACAATATAATTTTAGGAAATGGTAGAGTTTGTATGTTATATAAAGGTGCTCTGAGAGAGAAAAATGCCTTGAGGTGGGGAGGCTAAGTTCGGTTTAGTTTGAATCTCAGCGTCCAAATCTTTTCTTTCACCACTGAATAGAGAGTAGAAATTTGTCTGTACACTTAACCCTCGTTTTGTCAGACTACTCAATTCGAGTGGTCGTGGGGGCGTGGCACGTGAAACCGATCAATTTTGACAACTCTACTTGTAATGAATATTTCACCGACTAAAAATTATCCAATTGCAATAAATCAAAAACCGTTGGAAAGGTAATGATCTAAACTTTAATTTTTGTATTTACAAGTTTTTTCTAAAACGTATATTTACATACGTAATCATCGTTGCAGTTTATTAGTTTTCTTCAACAAACTCGGTGCCCGTCAATTCACCGGATTTCGTCATAAAACATGACGAAGTAACGCATCTTTCTTCTCTCTATAAAGCCTGTCTAGTACTTCTTCTAAAGTAAACTAGATATCGTTGGATTCTTCACAATTTCCCCTATCTATTACTGCCATCCAATCAAAAATCGGACAAATAGTTCTAAATTTGTGGGGCATTTTGTAGATCCTTGCAATTGGTCAGTTTTCCAAGCAATAATCAGCGTTATTTATTACACGTGATATCTGTGTGACCCCAACCGTTTTTTTAGAGATAATTTGTGATATCTTTGTAAACATAATGCTTCAAGCTAACTTTCTCTGTAAACCAAATATGCTATATTTGAACAGTTTGTTGTATAGGACCGTGGGAAAGTGACTGCTTATACGGTCTTATCTATGGTTTGAATTTGAAGTCTAACGGACTTTTATAACATGGGTATACATAGGAGTTTACAAATCAGTTGTTTTATATATAAAGGTCGCATGTCACGCCCATTCGCAAATCCCTAACTTTGTCCATAATTTTTTAAATTTTTAAATAGGAAACTTAAACAATTCCGGGATAAAAAGTAGCCTAGATTAATCTCTGAAAAGTTCTCTAAATGCAAATGAAAGTTTTGTCAAAATTGGTTCAGCCATTCCGGAGATTAGCTCGTGACAAACAAACAGACAGAAAGACAGACACAAATTTTAAAAATACTGTTAAACTTTGTAATAGTGTCAACAAAGAGACCGAACGCTACATCCAAGTGACGTTATAAAGATGAACCAACAGGAAATCATATTTTTGTTAGCTTGAGTGAAAGGACTTACAACTATACAGTATTACTATTATTTACAACATTGTTCATGAAAAAAGAAAAACTATACTTTTCTTTTAATGTACAGTAGGGTCCCGATAATTCGAGCTAATTGGAGCTGAGGTCACCTACAATTATAACATTGTTAACAATTGTTAACATTTTTAAGCATGTAAAGTTTTAATGAGTAAATAATTAGGTTAATCTTAAATACATGTTTTGTGTACTATTAACAAACTGGGTCATCCAAAACCCGGATTTCCGAAACGCCTCTGAAAATCGGAAATCCAAAAATAATAGCCCTATTGTATGTACAATATTTAATTTTGGTTTTTTTAAAATTAAAATTATAATCTTTTTCTACAACTTAAACATCTATTAGAAATTAAGTAGCGGAAAAAATGTGCCAATGTCAAACTTTGAACTCAGTTTTCTCAGAACTCAAAAAATGTAAGACCCTCTTTCCTTTGATGTTGGGCCGCCTATTTTCTCTGAAACTTTAAGTTTATCCGACTTAATTTTTAATGTTTTACACACAAAAAGTAGGTTAAAAATGTGGAAAAATGTAATCTACGGATGGTCCCATCAAAGTCGGTAGAGGGGGTTCCACTACAGCAAAACTGCTAACTCTCCCACCCTTCCTAAGGAACAATTCACACCGACATTGCGTTGACATAGTTAACTTACGTCTACACAATGCATATTTCAAAGCAACACTGGAACTGTGGGGGAGGGGAGGGGGAGGGCAACTGTCTGGTCACAACTAAGTAAATGTCTCGCGATTCTATAAGATTGAGTTGTTTATCCCGCGCTTTGGACTTGTCCTGTCCCAGCAAGGTCATGGGTTTAGTTACATACAACTGACAGTGCATTTATTTGTTCAGTGGCATCGCATCTTAATAGGTGACGTTTACTGCAGTATGATATATTTACAAAACATAATTTTAAAATGTTTATTGACATTAAAGTAAAATATTTTTTAGATTTATGACGTTATAACCGAGTGGTTAAAATATTTATTGGTGCTAAAACAAGGGTTTATACAGAGTGTTAATTAAGTCTGGGACCGGTTTAATATTTCGTATATAAGTAAAGTTTGAAGGTAGATGTGATTGAGGAACCTACTATGTAAAAATATTATTTTATTAAGATATCAAAAAATTTATCCGCCATCTTGGATCCGCCATTTTGAATGTAACTTTGTTTTTTTAAATAGGAAGGTGGTCATGTGATACATCATTTCGATGTAGAATTTTAAGAAAAAACCAACGGTGAAATTTGCACATCCATATTTTTAACCAATTAAAAATAGCGGCCAAAAAACAACAAAATCGTGTTTTCCGATTTTGCCCCATTTTGCTGTAGTATTTTTGTTTTAATATTAATTATTATTCTTTTTGGATTCATAATTAAATAAGCTTTCAAACGATATGCCATCCAACAATATTTGAGAGTATTTAAAATATTTGAGTTATAGCCATTTTGATTTTTTCAAAATTGATTTCGAGTTATTCAACCAAATATCGTTGTGTGGCATATCGTTTAAAAGCTCATTTAATTCTGAATCCAAAAAGAATAATAAGTAATGAAATTCTACATCGAAATGATGTATCACATGACCACCTTCCTATTTAAAAAAAAACAAAGTTACATTCAAAATAGCGGATACATTTTTTGATATCTTAATAAAATAGTATTTTTACATAGAGTAGGTTCGTCAATCACATCTACTTTCAAATTTTCCTTATATACGAAATATTAAACCAGCCCCAGACTTAATTGACACCCTGTTTAATGTAAAAAAAAAAACTCTATGTCCGAGTTATGCATTATCCGAGGCCGTTAAAACCAAGTTCGACTGAACATGTTAGGTTTTGGTAAAGCGTGAATAACCATAATATAAGCTTAAAAAAAAAATATTTATTTCGAAATCACAGACACTTCAAATTTATTTATATGAATAGATATAGATAAACTGATTGTAATCTAGTAGAAAAGAAAACAGCATCTAGTATTTTGTTTTACTTGAAATTAGGGATGGGTCGATTCTCAAATTTATCGATTCCGATTCCAAGAAATCGATTCCTATTACCATCGTAAAGGGAATTTAACATTGTTATTTAATTTTAACTGAATGGTTTTTTGACTTTAATGTTATTTGTTAATATTGTTATCGAACTAAGAGGAACTTACATTAAACTGCCAATTTGGATTCATTAAAAAATGTATACTTTTTTTTTTTCATTATACTTCACCGAAAAAACTGTTTTCTATACCTGTGCACATAGGCATAGAAAACACAGACATGCAAGTCCTTATTTTCCAAGCACAATACTGTAAAATCTGCTGTGTAGGGATCAGTAAATTTATCGTTCTCCAGCTTATTTTACAAATAAGAATAAACATCAGTTTTATTTAAATCGCTGATTGATTTGGTCAATGGAAAATATAACAGAAAAATCAAACAAGTTTAATTGTGTTTTTTTATATATAAAAAGATGTTTTGATTAATAATATGTTGCTTTTTTGGTGTAGTATAATGATAAATATCGTACGTAACTCGATTGGTAAGTTTTCCGGCACATGCAAATCCCGCACTCGGCTGCGCCTCACCCTAGAACTATCATGCTCGCACAGAAAACCCCTCCTTACCAAGCTTGTAACGTAATATACTATTAAAGAGTATACTATTTAAGGATAACTTAAGAAAGAAAAATTATATAAAATAAATATCAGTAGGGAAAAATGCAAAACATTCTTAATTTGGTGTATGTAGACATTTTCCCCAAAAAAATTTTTAGGCAATTGTTATGCGTAGGCTGTTTGTACACAAGTGCCAAGAGAAAGTTAGAAGAAGCTTATCATAAAACGGTTAAAAAGAGAAAAACAAAAATAAACCCGTGTTAAAGTCTTCACAAAATGTCACATAAGCAAAAAAAAAAAAATCAACCATGTACTTAGAAAATGGTTCATCGATATGGCAAATTTAACATGGGAAAGATAGGGCCCTCCGAACCCTCTTAAGCGGACTAACAGTGTTTGAATTAGCTGAATGAACTCCTCCACTATATTTGTTTCAAATTAATATTAATAATATCTGCAATTAAAATTTATAAATTAAATAGCTTAATTTTACTTATTGCCGACCAATTGGGAGGGTTGGAGTAACAATTTTATGTGCTACCTCAGTATAACATCAGTTGTTATGTTAATCCTATTTATAAATAATACTAATAAAATGTTTGTTAAAGATATTGGCTAAAACATGTAAAAAATAATATCTTCTGCGAGAGAAGTATGAAATATAATGTTTTAATATAAATAATTCACTGAATAAAGGTAACTTATTTGTTACAGGTCGGTAAATAAAACCGAGAAGAATAGTACAGATATATGTGCAACAGCATCAAGTAGTGCCACAACTACAAGTGATAGAAATGTTTGTAAAATCTGCTATACGGAGGAGATGGGTGTATTGTTCCTACCGTGCGGTCATTTAGTAGCATGTGTCAAATGTGCTCTTTCATTGCCGAATTGTGCTGTTTGTAGACAAGAAGTTACAGCTACAGTACGAGCATTTCTTTCTTGAGTCTAACTAATTGAGCACTATCGTTGGACGATTGTCTAGTCAGATTAGGTGATATTGCAGAAACACTTTCATTTTCAAATAACATAATATTCTGTTTAGAAAGAAAAAGACAAATTGTTTTAAATTTTCAAGCTGAGAGAAGCTATTTTTATTTCTTTATCTTTTTTTTTTAATGAAGAAATTTTTAGCTTTGTGTTTGTTTTATTTCTTTAAAGCCCAACATGACTTGGGTTTTAATTTTTATATGAATTTTTGAAATCAATGCCTTTTATTTAAATCTGTTGAGAGTTTTTATGTTTAAAAAAAAGAAAACTAACTCTATTGTTTTAGATACAACTGTAAGACTTGATGGGCTGTGTAACTTACAAATTATTCCTAAACTATGGTAATTTGTGTGTAAACTAAAACAGTTGTGTATCATATTCTATGATTGAATGGGTATTGTAATGAAAGATTGTATGATCAGTTATTTATTTATAAAAATATACTATACTATTTTTGTAAGTGTGCCCATTTGAGACTTACAATTCATTTTGTCACGTGATATTGTGATCACCATCAACCATTCCTCAGTTTTGTTGTAAAAAACTGGAAAAAAATAAACAAATAGATTGGTTCATAAGTCATTTTCCAGTGAATATTTAATTGCATTTACTTTTGGAAATCTACTTTTAGTTAAATGCACAATGTTTGCAATTTATTTTGATCAGTAAGATAATGGTGGGAGCCATATCATTTTTATAAAAATGTATACACCCACCCCTTGGGTTCAGTTTGACATCTATTGAGAGTCCTAACCGTTAATTAATTGTAATTTGTTATTTCGCGTCTTTGACTTATACACTATTATACTTGCGCAATAATTTTAGGCATACTCTTGAGTCATTACCTAAACAACCTAATGTTTTACTAGTAGAACAAACTATAGAAAATAATCTGTTCAGTACATGGTTAAAATTGGTCTGTACTGGAAACATATATAAGAAATAATTTCAACCAAGATAATTGATACAATTCTTGAAATAAAATTTGTGATTAATTTTAAATATATGGTCTTAACAACTGAACTAAGTAGTTCTTTTTCTGAACATCTCTATTATTTATCAAAATACCATTTCAACAACACAATTTAGATTCTATCTTTCTATGATTTTTAAAATTCTTGTTGTTGCTTCATTTATGCAGTTGCTTTAACTATGTAAATCTTTAAAATGACATTAAATTATTACATATTAATTTCGGTTTGTAATAATTGTAGGTCATAACTGGAAGTTGGTTTAATGTCTGGTGTTTTGTGTGTTTTAGATAACTACATATAATTATAATTCATAAAATTTATAATATTTTCATCCAATAAATATAAATTAGTCTTATCATAAAGCACTTTTAACTATCCGATACATTTGTATATTAAGCTTTCTTACTGCTAAATTGACATCATATTTTATGTTAATAATAAATATGATTGTTGTAATCAAAGGCAGTATTGACAGTAATTGTACTGCTTTACCACTAAGTTTCAAATTGTAAGACTTATTCTTTTACTAATATTTTCTTTGATTTTGTAAAATTTGTAACTCTGTGTTGGGGCACAAAACAAATTAATTTTCTGATTAATACTACAATAATTAATTGTTCTTTTAAATAGGCAGCAGTGTAACTAAAGTCAAAGAAATTATTTGTAAGAAAAACATTGTTCTTATATTTATTAATTTAATCACCATTTATGTTGAATTTTATAAAAATATATTTTTTTATTGGAGTGATTATAGAATGTAAGTTTTATGCCTTTTTAGAACTACAATTATACAAAAATTAATTAAATATTACATATTGACATATTTATATTTGAAAAATATACGTAAAAGTAAAAAACTTTAAGACCAATTACAGAAAATTGTATTGAATCAAACAGGTATTGGACACTCAAAATATATATTACAATTATTTATATTTTTTAAATTAGATAACTTCCACTTTTTATTTCAAGATTTAAATGCTTCAAGTATACAAATAGTGTTTCTTTATACTCAAATAAGTTATAAACCTCAGATGAATCAGTATAGTCATTTTTCATGTTTTCATAATTCAATTAAAAATCCCTCCGGCGAACCTATTAGTTATAATTAGTTTTGTGCACCAGCTTTGCACTTAGTATTGACACTTTATATATAGTGATTTATATTTAAAATATGATTTATAATTATAATAGTTGCAGTCACATACAAGCAATGCAATTTTACAGTTTTAAATTAGAATAAGTGTAATAATTATTATAATTCACTTTACTATGGTGTATACAGCGGTTATATTTAGCTTCTATCTAAATAATATGGTTTGTATTTACTTTCACAAACATGTGTGTTAACAATCTGAACATTTCAATAACGTAAGCTCACAAAATAATTTAAGATCTATTAATTCGTTTATAGTAAGTATATGAAAGTTCGGTTTCATTTTAATACAAAATATCTTATTCAGAGCCACATATTTTGTGTTTCAATTCAAATTTAATATGAAAGAAACTAATTCAAAATATTTGTTCCTAAATACTTAAATGTAACCCCCTCCCTCAGTTTGTACCATTTTCTCCCTTTATTGTTTATTTTACATTATGTAAATGTTGTATTTATCTTAAGGTTGAGTAGTTTTTTTAGTTTGACATGCACCGCTTAAAAAATATTAAAGGTGTTTTCACTAGTCAATTAATATCTCTATTATAGTGAATGTTAAACATTTCAGTTCTAATTTATTTTCTGGTTCTTACAAACATTATTATGTTTGAACTAATAGTCATTCTAGCGGTAGTTGGCATTATATGTTTAAAATCTTCATAAGCCAATTAACTGCTTACAATAAAGGTGTGCAATACATGGTCTGCTTATAAAACATATTTTCCTAAAGTTATTTTTTAAATTAAATTTATTTTGCTTTCACAGTAAAATAATTCATAAAATAAAAGGAAGTCGATTATATTCAAACAATTGTCATTGTCCTTGTTTTATGAATATTTACGTTACAAGTTATGAAACTGCTTCTTTTTACATCATTCGCAAGGGGTGTTTGTATAACAAGGTGAAGCCGAGTTGTATAATCCGTTTTGTGATGTAAAGAAGTAGTTTTTTTAGAACATGGAAAGAACAAATTTTCTTTTGTTAGTAGAATTCAGAAGTATACGTTTGTCTGTGAATCATTGTTAAACTATACAATTTTGTTTAAGCAGTAATTAAATTAATCTGCTATAACAATCAGCTGATCTAAGCGTTTCAAACAGCTGCTTGTTTGAAGCGTGATGTAATTGTAACTTATGGACTCTTTAAATTACTAGAGATGTAAAGTAGATCAATAAATTACTCCTGGGATAGGACAGTTTAACACATGGTATTAGGTAAAATATAATTAAAAGCACATTTTATAGGAGAGAGTTGGCTCCTTCATACCTAAGACTAATGATTTTTTTTATGTTGTATCCTTTTTTTTTTAATGGTAAAGAAATTGAAACTTCTTTTTAAATCTGAACCTTTGATGTCAAATTTTAGCTGTTATTTATTTTTGATTTATACTCGACTTTCAGGCAAGCTTCTTTACTAGGGTGGTGAAATTTGTTTTATGATTAGTGTCTGCCAATTATAATATTGCACACTGAAAAAGGTTGGCTATCTCCTTAATGCATTAGTATATATGTAATCAAAATTCTGTTATTAACCAATATTATTTCAATTTGCATTTAATATGTTTTTGACCAAAAAATAAATTAGATTTCTTGTACATTATAATTAAAACATAGTAAAGGAGAAAAGTAACCACTTAATTGTACAGTGTATTTATATGATTAAACCATGTATTATAATAATTAAGTTCTATGTATATTAATGTAATAATTATTTCTTGTAGTTCTATAATGTGAAAATATATATCACAAAATGCATATTTTCACTTTTATTTTAAAACCCATTATACCGTGTATTTGTATACTGTAATGAATATCACAACATTTTTAAAGAAAAATACTAGTAGTAAGTCTAATTCCCATGTCAATCACTATGTTTGCTTCACAAACTTATTTTGAAATATCATGACATATTCAGCCTTATCAGTACAGTCAAAATTCAAGTACAGTAGAACTCCAATTATTATCCGGATTAATTGGGACTGGACCCGATCCGGATAATACAAAATCCGGATAATTGGATTTTTCTCGAAAAAAGGCCGTTTTTAGGAGAAAAACGTAAACAACACACAATAGAGAACATTTACGGTATTTATTATGAAAAAACAATATCAATGACAATGTTTACATTATGTAATATTTACAAACAATACTAAATCACTGTAAAATAAATTATTTTTTTAACGAACCAGGCAGAGTTTTGCTACCTTAAATCGATTCCGCGCCGCCAAGTGTCGCATCCGTTTGACTATGTTCTTATTCAAATCTGATCCGGATAATTGGCGATCCGGATAATTGGAGTTCTACTGTAGTGGTGGGCAACCTTCAAAAGCTAAATCTGTAGCTTGTGGGACAGCTTCTATCTGATTAAATATTATAATTGTTTTTAATATTATACAAAATAAAAAAAAGTTTTTACAGATGTATATGGAAGGGGCATATTACACTGTCAAAGTTGTTTGTCAAATAATTTGTCAAATCTTTGTCAAAGATCTTTGATGAAATCTTTGACAAAGATTTGTCAAAGAATACATATTACACCTATCCAATTCTTTGATCAACTTTGATATTAAATTAGATATATTTTGGGGTTATGTTTCGGTTTATTCTAATATTTTTATTATTTTATTACTATTATTACAAAATTACAGTTGAAAGATCGTAATTCATATAATAATGGGTTAAGATTTTTTAAACTAATCTTACAAAAAATTGTAAATACACTTTTACAATAAAGTAAACATAATGAAAGTCTCTTTAATGTTTTACAAAAAACATAAACTTAGGCTATACTGCTGACCCCAATATTACAGATTACAGACTGCAAAACATTATTTTTTTGTAATTTCTTCTGAAGGTTTTTGCCTTTCATCGCGATTTTTATGGCATTCGTGTGAATGTTCCACAAACAATATTCTTTTTCATAATGTAAAATTAAAGTTTTCACATCTTCAACACTCCATGTCAATTTTGCCATCGTATTAAAAATATAAAAGTAAAGGAACAGAAAGAATGTAATGAAAACAGAAAAACCGTATATTATTTTGAGGTTAGGAGGTTACCTAAAAAATGCGTACTATATTATTTTAGTACTTTATTCGTATTCTTTTTTGAAAATCTTTGTCAAAGATTACAACATGTCAAAGATTCGTCAAAGTTTGATGAACGAATTATTTCGTCAAAGATTCGTCAAATTTCTTTGATGTCAAATCTTTGATCAAAGAATTTGACGTTTCTTTGATAGTGTAATATGTACCTAAGATATAAATATGAATTCTTTATAAGGCTGTTTTTATGTTCTTATGTGTCTGTACACACAGAGCTACTAGGAATATTGGAATTTTTGGAAGAGAGACCATTCAGTTCAGTATTTTCATTTGATAATATACCCAAACCGGAGAGACGTGTGTAGCTGATATTCAGTTAAGCAGCTGTAAAGTGTTAAAACCCTTATTTGTGAAAAGCAACTTGAATCTGTTTTTATAGAGTGGCTCTTTTGTACCACTCCAGTTAATGTAGCATTAAGGCCGGTATCTACAGTGTGAGGCTGCTCGCTGCGAATGCCTCGTGGCGCATGCTTGGCTTGGCCTCGGACTGTGGATACCGGGGTTGCTCGCTATGAGGCGTTCGCATCGCACAATTTGAGGCGAGCCATGTGCTTGTCGGTAAAAGAGCAGTGCTCAAAGGTGCCTCGCCCCGAGCTGTTTGTCAAGTGGATACCTGTGCTGTCTGCCTCACTTCGCATGTATGTGTCACGTTTTTTCACGCAGGCTCTATCAATGTAATTAAATGTTCAAAATCTTGCTTGGACATTCCCAAAAAATTTGGCACGTCTTCTTCGACCTCACGTCTTCTAGGAGTCTGTTCCCATATTCTAATCGATTTTGATAAATTGTTTTCACCCACCAACGGTGCTTACGTCGTATTTTCCGTTGTTTTTTTTCTGGTAATCGTCGCCATCACAATAAAAGCAGCGGCAGCAACTTGCACATTTCTCATCAAAGACATTGTATTGACTGCCTTCACTACGAATGCGGGTGGATTGCGTGCTCGCAGTGAGCATTCGTGGTTACAAACTAGCTGAAGAGCGTATGCCTCATCCTGAGGCAGATGGCACGAGGCATTCGCAGCGAGCAGCCTCGCACTGTGGATACGGGCCTTTAGCCGAGTGAGAATTCAGCAAGCTTGGAAAATGGCTAAATACTTGGAAGAGAGCTTCGATGGGCCAGGAACATTTGAACTTATTGGCTATTCTTAGCTTTAAACACCAGCTAGCTTCGATTTTTGTGATATTAAAGAGTTTTCCATGAAAAAGTTAGAACATTTTAAAGCCAGTACCTGCGCGACCGAGCATTACTCGGTATTTTGTTTTTATTGCTTTTTTTTAAGGAAAATGTATGTAAATAAAAATCGCATACTGAATAAATATGAATATTTTTCGAACTTACGTACATATGAACTGTTTATCATATACTCTAATACGAACTAAAAATACTTCAACAGATGTCATTCTCCACAAAAACCTATCTTAAAGGTTTGAAATTAGAAAAATTGTTTTAATCTAACCAAAATGGCGGCCCTAAACGTGTTGAAGAAATAAATTGACATAAAGTTGCTAATATCTCGAAAAGGAAGAATTTTTAGAAAAAATTTCTAGAGACAAAAAATGTTTATTTCAAAGTGCTTGACCTAAACAAAGTGCTTCCAAATCGATTTCGTAAGTTTTATTTTTACTCCATCTTAGAAAATTAAAAAAAAATTAAATTTACGAAATTGATTTGGGAGCACTTTGTTTAGGTCAAGCACTTTGAAATAAACATTTTTTGACTCAAGAAATTTTTTCTAAAAATTCTTCCTTTTCGAGATATTAGCAACTTTATGTCAATTTATTTCAACACGTTTAGGGCCGCCATTTTGGTTAGAGTGGACCTTTCGAAGTCCGGTTTGCGGCAATGTGTTCTACTAACTAAGACCTTTAATTTGATACCAAACTCGACCTATACTGCTATTTAAGAATTTTGTCTGACTCCTCGTGGGCCGTCCCCCCTAAGGGATAAAAAAGTGATAATACCTTAAAAGAGTAGACATTTATGGCTATTATTGATATACCAAGTCTCATTACTTTATCTATAATGGTAAAAAATATATTACACCGTTCCGGGACTTTTCAATCACACTGTATTTATCTCATTAAGGCTGAGTTGCACCAACCAGGATCAGTTTTGATCTAGGATCAAAGTTGTATTTGATCCAGGATCAACTACTTTGATCGGTTGTTTCTATTGCACCATACCTGGATCAAATAATTGATCCAGGATTTACTGATCTAGGTATTTGATCCCGGTTGGTGCAACCCAGCCTAAGTTGTCTTTCTACAGTGAAAATATTTAAGACAACAATATCACAACAAATAGGCCTACATTAAACTTGTGTAGAAATCGCCACTAGCAATCTACTGTAGAATCACTGTTAACTTTACTTCAGGAGATATAGGAGCGTTAAAAAATGATTAAATTTTTTTAATAAGTGCAGTAAGTAGTTCTTCAAAGTCTGATTTAGTCATTCAAAAGACATTTTTAAATGAATATCCATCATTTAATTTGTTCTGTGAATAAATCTGTAAAATGTTTATCTTGGTTTTAAAATCTGTGGCTTGGTGCTAAAAGGGCCAATGTCCAAAAATTATGAATTTTAGATATGGTCTCCATGACCGTAGATAAGGTATTTTATATAGTGCAGAAAGGGCCAATGTTTATCACTTATTTTAACTGAGATAGAAATTCATTTAAGGCCTATGTCCAAATAAAATATTTGTATTGGAGAAGGTGAAAAATGGCCAATCTTCACTTAGGCCCCTTAAAACATGTCCTTTTTACTACAAAAAAGGCCTAAGTGTAGATTTGCCCTTTTGAAATATCAAGTTTGTTTAACATTGGCCATTTAATGCAACACATTGTAACACTGTTACACTGAGAAAAGTAAATCACGGCAAAGATTAAGACATGGGAGGGTTTTAGAAAGTATTCGGAACTTTACTCGCGTTTATTCCCTCCAAAAATCTGACGAGCATATTATAGTATATCAAAAAAAAATTTTAAATACATTGGACTGCACTTTAAAAAATGTTGTTGTAGTGGAGAAAAAAAGAAAATCTGATTCAGGTGTTTGCCCAGAAGATAGGGAAAGCATGGAAACCAGCCTAAAATTTCTGGAGAGGCAAGAAAGATAATTCTTGACCATATTGCAATCTTTCCAGCAAATGAATCACACTATTCTCGTTCACATACTGTAAAAAAGTATCTTTCGCCTGACCTGTCAATTGCAAAAATGTACAGACTCTATGGGGACTTTTGTAAAGTAAACAACATTGAACCTCAGAGTGAGTTTTTCTATAGGCAGATTTTTGTAGAAAACTTTAATTATCAATTCAAAAAACAAAAAATGACACTTGTTCAAAATGTGATAAACTTAAAATGATTATCAAATCTACTGACAAAGAGGAAGAGTGATTAAAAGTTCAGCAGTTGAAAAATGAACACCTTGACTTTGCCGAAGTTGCTTACAAACAAAAGGACAATGACAAAAAATCGTCATTAAAAAATAAAAAAGTTTACTGTAGTTTCCTTTGATTTGCAAAATTGTCTTGCAACGCCCTTCTTATTGAATGGTGTATCCTTTTACAAGCGACAGCTGTGGACCTTCAATCTAACCCTGTATGAGACAAGCTGTTACAATCAACCAAATAAACAAAAAAAGTGCTTCATGTGGGATGAAACAATTGCCAAACATGGGAGTCAAGAGATTGGGTCCTACTTGTACAAATATCTAAAGGACGTATTACCTACAGAAGTTACTGAAATCATATTTTACAGTGACTGTTGCCCAGGCCAAATAAGAAACATTTTTATAAGTGCAATGTTTCTTCATGTGGTGAAAAAACATCATGAAGAAGGGAATCCTATTGTTATTTATCATACATTTTTGGAGCAAGGCCATACTCACACGGAAGCCGACACAATCCACTCTCTCATAGAGAGAGCCAAGAAAAATCAGTTGCCTCTATTGAAATTCCAAGGGACAGGGCTAATTTTATAAAATACATCGAGTGTATTTCCAGAGAAATGAAAACAATGATAGAGAAACTGTTTACTGGAACTCCATAAGGTGGCTGAAATACGATTTCAATGTAGAATTACCTGACCAGCTGCTGTACAAAACTTCATTAGGAGATAATGTTGAATTTAAAGTATTGGACATTAGTCGTAAAAGAGGGACACGTCGAGGCAGCACAACCCAAGGACTTCAGCCTATTTCCAATAGGCAAATTCCTCTCGCAAAGGAAAAAGTGGTGGACCTGAAGTCTCTGAAGTCATTCATCAGTAACTCTAGCAAGTTGTACTACGCTACTTTCGTGAACAATTTGAAAAGCAGCTCAGATATAGAAGACCTCACATCGGATTCCAAGTTTCACGAAGAAGAAAATAATTCGACCACGCAGCTGGACCGCTGACGTGAGTTGAGCAAATTTCCAAAATTAAGTTTATATGCCTATAATTTAGGGTTTCAACCAACAATTTGGGAAATAGGTCTACTCACGAAGGCGTTGATCAGCTGTCTGTGTGTTCGCAATATATTAGTAGAATTTGTTTGTGCCTAGTGGCCTCGCGAGTTTGCACCACTTGGCTTCGAACCGGGTACTTTTTTGGTATTTTACGTTTTGGTCAATTTTGGGGGAACCAAGAAGGTCGCGTAAAAAAACAAAATGTGCAGAATAACATCCTACATTTATATTTTTAGAAAAAACTAAAAAATTTCATTCTCGTAGTAAAAATCTCAAAAAATAGTTACTTCCGGTCAAAAAACGTACTTCCGGTTGTTGGATTTTTTTTACTAACGAACTCGTTCGAGCCACATAGACAACCAGCACGTGTACCAAATCGGACTTAAAATGCGGCCGCTAGAGTGCGAACACATATATATATATGAATTTTAACGTCACCCCAAAACGTGTTCTGGTGACCATGATCGGTGCTCATTTGCTACTCCCGACCTTGGGTCTCACCATAAGGGCCAATGCAATAGCTCATTTTTCCTATGGAAATTCGCTAACTAGGCAGTTTAAAAAAATAAAATATTCAGTTTTAGGCTTTTTATCTGTATTTTTAACCTAGTAAGTTTTTTTTAAATTAAAAAATAAATTTTAGAGTCCTGTGTTCATTACTTATAATAATTCCTGATTTTAATTTGCACTAACACACTCACTCTCCCTTTTTACATGCCAAGCCAATTTCTCCAAAATATGATATAGGCCTATCTTATTTTGTTAGGCAGAAAATTATATTATAGGCTAATAAGTTAGTCTTAACGAAATTTTATTAGATACAAATTAATTTTCTCTAAACATGATCATCCAATTTGTTTGAAATAAAAAATATACAATAACAATATAATATATAATATTGTCTACAAATGACAGTGGCCGACATTATACAATGTAGGCCTATATTATTGAATCAAGGTCTGAAAGAATCTCGGCTCGGCTAGATGTCGGTTACCGACAGCCGGGTAAGTGTGAAAAAGATCCACTTTTGTGTCGGCGCCGGCTACATGTCGGATAGCAGATGTCTGTTACACGACAGCCGGTGTGAAACAGGCCTAAGAATGTTTGTAATTTTTTATAGGGGTTAGGTGAAAGAGAGGACTAAATAGTCAGCTATCTATCTACCAGTTTATAAAAAACGCTGGTAAAGAAAAATAAGGTGGTAGATACCGTAACTATTTGTACCAGTATCAATTTTGTCTTCCCTGGTCTTAAGAGAGAAATTATTCGTGTCCAAAACCAAGAATGATATGCTTCTTAAAATATACTAATATAGGCACAACTGAAGGAGCACCGATTTCCCAGAGGTGTTTGTTCATAGTATACGTAATGTTGTCAGGGCCTGGAACTGAGTCCAATGCCGACCAACTAAGAATACTCTAAATTTAGTTATCATAAATGGGTAATATAAAGGAGAATCATTAAATAGGGCGACAGTAACTGGAATTAATTTTTGGGTGGCTTTAAAATTACAAAAGGTATTAGTATATTATGCGACAGTTGATACAAATTTAGCAAAACATAAAACTAAAAAAAAAAATTAATATATTCTCGCTAATGGTAGTTAAAACTCCACC
>JAGFPH010000462.1:356752-377950 GCA_018207615.1 Philaenus spumarius
CTGTACAGGTAGGTATGGGCAATGTCCAGTCTATTTTATTCTATGGTTGATGGTACAGGTGAAAGTTAAATAGTGACTGCGCTTTTACTCTCCACTTACAAACTATACATTTTAATTTGATGTACTCTGCTTCTAATTTGTGTGTTTCCTCAACATTTTTCGAACCCCCCTAGAATTACAATGACGCAGTCTGCGTCATGACCCCCCTTGTGGGCACCCCTGTTTAATTCATAAGTTACACCCTTCCCATTGTTACTAAAATACTATGTAATTTAACTATTTTGTGTTCTAAATAATTTGTGTACATATAAAATTAAGATTCATGTTTATATGCACTATTTTTTGTATGTTATAAAGCCCCTCTTAATAAGTAGAATACATAATTATTTACAGTTTTATTCGGGTTACACACCGGTGTCGCTGACATTTCTGATGACACTAGCATGATGCCAGTGACATGCAAAAGGCGGGTTACACACCGGTGTCGCTGACATTACACGGAAGAGAAGGAGTCAGCTTATTTTAGAAAATGACGTCGTCGGAGAAGGATGCTGTGTTGTTGCTGTTGGTGTTTATTAGATTTATTTATTACATATTTGAGTGTAGTAATACATATTATACAGTAGCAGCAAGCAAAAACAAAATTTAACTTTACAACAAACCACTGCAACCTAAATAATATTTAAAAACCAAATAGAAATTGTAAATTGGTTTAATAAGAAGTTGCGTTTCAAAAATATTTCATTTATTTAATTATATGAAGTGTATTTCTTTGAAGTTAGGGCAAAAGGGCTTAAGGGTCTGCTGTAGTGGCGGTCATCTTGGATTTTTATCCCATAAGAGCAATGTTAAATTTCAAACCATTTATTTCGTTTATTTTTTATCATAAAATTGTTTGCACAGTCACAATACGCATCGGTTTTGTAATTTAGTTTTTTTTAATGCTTTTGATTTATTATGTATTTTACATTTTGTAAATACAAAGTTTGAATTTTTTTCCTAACACAATGGTAACATTAATAATGAAAAATAATTTGCAAGCCAGATCTGAAATTTTATAAAGAATATTAAGATTTTTTTTCAACAGTCAATTACAAAAGATAGACTTATAAAATGGTTTGAAATGAGGCAATGTCAAAGCGTTCAGCTGCAAGAAATTGCACTGTTTAGATAGAGATATAGTGAGAAGCGCTTTCGTTTCCGGTTGCTTTCTCGTTTACTGGAGCAGACCCTTAAGTTAGAAATTGTTAACGAATTGTTATTGTATGAATAAAATATAAACTTTTAGTGCTTCTGCTGTATCGTTAACAATTTCTGACTTAAGCCCTTTTGCCCTAACTTAAAAGATTTAATATTGGGAAGTAAATATGAAAAGTATTAAGCAATTTCCTAAATAAATGCACATGTTGTAACAATTAATGAATGCAATTTACTTAGTAGTTGTAGGTATGTTTGGTGTAGGTGTTTGTATGTAGTTGTAGGGTTCTGTATGTACATTATCAAAGTTCCACGCTTGGCTGTTGGTAAAGTAGACTCTGGTTGTTGTTTGAGTAGCATTCACGGCTACCACGCTGCCATGTTGAGTTGGGGTTGGAGAAAATTCCTGTCTCGCCACTGGATGAAATGTTGATTCTGAAAGAGTAGGCCAGTTGTCTCTGGTGAACGAGTTGATGGAAGAAGTGGCTCGGTGTACGATTTGCTGATTGAGTAGACAAATCATCTTCAGATAACTCATCAATAATTTCAATGACTTTACTCTTGAAAAGCCTTTTTTTAGCGGGTGAAAAATGTTTTATATCAGGCAGAAGGCTTTGAAAAAAATTAAGGTCTGCTTCACTTCCAACATTTCTTGCATGACTTTGCATACTTTTTACGTGTTAATTATGTATCACAATGTAATAAACTATATACCAAATTAATCTTTAGAATGCTCTGCGTACAATGATATATAATATGACTTATTTAAATATTACCTTAGATGCGTAAACTTTGATTTAAAAAATGCTTGTTAAAAGAGTACCCGAAGTACTCTTTGTCAGTCCGGTGGCGCTTTAAAAGAGTACCACAGGTACTCTTTGCCAGTTAGAGGGTTAAGAAAATTAGAATTAGTCTTTTATTGACTATCCGATTTAATAATCTTTACACGGTATTTTAGACCATAATATGTAAAAATTGTTTTGTGTCATGTAAACAAGTTCAATAGGCAGTTACCTGTAACGTTGAATTTTGAAGCCACTTGCCGCCATGACTTGTCTTGCTCATTACGATTGCTGTAATTCTTCAAATTGTAGTTGTACGCTACTGTTAACTCTTCTACTGATGCAACAAACTCTTTATTCGTTTGTTCATTATCAGGAAGCGGCATTTTGCTATCACGACTCATCTCGAACAAAACAGATTCGTACCGCAGCGCCTTTACAACTGCTAGAAAAACGTTCTGCGTGTGCGCGGACCTAAGAGGCAAGAGACATGTCTGTCCAAACACCGACCAGTTGGTTCGCTAGAGACATGTGCTAGTGACACAAGTCGCTGACAACGTGTCCGCGACACCGGTGTGTATAGCCCCATAAGATAACACAGGTTGGTCTTCGAGGGGCATGTCGCTAGCACAAAAAATATCAGCGACATCGTGTCAGCGACACCGGTGTGTAACCCGCCTATAATGTTAAGCCTCAAGCATGTCACTGTGTTACGATGGCCAGTGGCGGATCCAGGATTGGATTTGGGGGGGCTTGAGAAGGGATGGGGGGTGGAAATGTTTGTAAAATATACCTCTCAAATTTTGAATCTGGCACATTTTTGGTTCTTAAAAATAACATCATTAATACCACATAAATCAAAAACAAATTTATCGTAAAATGCGAAAAAATGTTTTAATTTGTGACAACTGGGGGAATTTAGAGAAGGAACGAAACTTATGAATCGAATTATTCTTTTAAATTTAATTCAATAAGAGAGATATATTCAATTTTAGGGTCAGTGTTTGTTTATACGCACTATTCAGCACAACGCACTGGATTGTCTTTTACCAAGGGTATCTTACAGCTGCTAGCAAATATTTAGACTAAACTTATAGTTACTCTAAATAAGCACAGATATTTAAAAATAATGTTTAGTCATCCAACCACAGTTATAGGCATAATATGTGCATTGATAGCAAAATTGGGAATTGCACCATTTCACATATGAGCGCCAAGAGTAATAGAAGGAATTAGATGTCTAAATTGTTTTATTTTTTTAACGTGACAAAAGTTAGCAACATTAATATTATTATTAATAGAAATATTATTAGCGAATTTTCATAGGAAAAATGAGCTATTGCAGTGGCCCTTATGGTAAGACCCAAGGTCGGGAGTAGCAAATGAACACCGATCATGGTCCCTAGAACACGTTTTTGGGTGTCAATAAAATTCATATATATATATATGTATATGCCGCATTTTAAGTCCGATTTGGTTCAAATTTGGTACACATGTTGGTTGTCTACGTCGCTCGGACGAGTTCGTTAGCCAAAAAAATCCAACAACCGGAAGTACGTTTTTTGACCGGAAGTAACTATTTTTTGGCATTTTTACTACGAGAATGAAAATTTTTTAGAGTGTTTTCTAAAAATATAAATGTAGGATGTTATTCTGCACATTTTATTTTTTTACGCGACCTTATAGCTCGCTTTGTTTCCCCAAAATCGATCAAAACGTAAAATATCATAAAAGTACCCGGTTCAAAGCCATGTGGTGGATTTTACCGTGGGGTTGGCGTGCGAAGCACGCAATGCATTGTGTATTGAAGATACTCCCAATTCTCGGAATGGCGTGCGAAGCACGCAATGCTTTGAATATTGAAGACATTCCCAATATGCGGATTGGCGTGCGAAGCATTTTGCAGCTATTCAGCACCGTCTTGAGTAGACTTATTTCCCAAATTGTTTGTTGAAGCCCTAAAACATAGGCCTATAAATTTAATTTTGGAAATTTGCTCAACTCACGTCAGCGGTTCAGCTGCGTGGTTGAATTATTTTTCCTGTAGTTGCATCTTTAATTGTTGGTTCATTTGGGGGATTAATCAAAGGTCATTAATAAAATGAATAGCCTATTCTTCAATTAATAATATAGGATGAATTTTATTTTAATAAGGAATAACAAACAGATTTTCATTATGAATAAGATATTTTATAATTTATACATTCATAGTTTATAATTTGATCTATTTGTTTATCATTATAGAAATTAATTATTTAAATCAAATTTTAATTAATATATTTAATTCTTCATATAAAATTGTTATTTCATTAATATTATTTTCCTTTGGGGGATTACCTCCTATGTTAGGATTTAAACCTAAATTAATTATTATTCAATCATTAATATTAAATTCAAATTTTCTAATTTTATTACTAATATTTATTACATTATTAATTACTTTGTTTTATTATATTTGTATTTCAACAATAATAGTAATATTAATAATTAATTCACCTAAATTAAAATTTAAACATAAATTAAATCTAATAAATACTAAACAACAAAAAGGAATTTAAAAAAAAATATAATAAATATAAACTGAATGAAACTGTTGTTTAACCTTATGAAATATGAAATAATAAATTTAAATCATAATAAAAACATTAAATGTGTAAAATGTGTTTAAAAAAACTAAGTTTTGTAAGAAACAATAAATACATTTACATTATGTGTCCTATAAAATTCTAAATAATTATGTAGAAAAATGACTTTGAAAAACAACGTGATATTGAATTATTTTAAAGTTTATTTAAGTCACTCATTCATTTGATTCATTATACAGAAGTTTTAATCGTCTTGGGTGTTTCTCTGCAAATTTGTCAATCACCTCAGACACACTGATATCAATCACATTCTTATGAATATTCATTAAAGCAAGTCCGTTGAGTCTTTCTTGGCCCATTGTTGTTCTTAAATAGGTTTTAATTAATTTCATGGATGAAAAGCTCCTTTCGCCACTACAAGACGTAACTGGTAGAACACATAGTAAATGCAAAAGTTTTTGAATATTTGGGTAGAACCGCGTGGAAGGATCACAAAAAGCTTTTATAGCAGTAGATGGAGGATTGTCTTTTTGAATCCATTGCTCTTGCCACAATGAAAATTCATTTCTAAGTTGAAAATCGCTGATGTTTTCACAGTATCTTTTTGATGCACTTATAATATCGTCAATAATATTATCATTATCAGCAGCCAGTTTGAAAGTTGAAGGAACAAGATTGAAAAGTTTTGCAAATTCATTTTTGTTTGGTGAAAATCTTGTAGTCATTTCACTAATAAGAGAATCCATAAACGGAATGAAGACATTTTTCTTGTAGTAATCACTAGGGGAAGAGGCGTCAGCATTTGGCCTATGAACCTGTGATTTGACAATACGGGGACTTTTAATTTCTATGTCGTTCTTTATTGCCTTTTCTTTAGCTGCCTCAAATATTCTGTTATAGAATTCATCCTCAGAACGATATCTTTGAAGTAGCTTAACTATTGTATTTGCCATACAGTAGCTTTGTTAAAGTTCGATTGTTGGGCTCTGAAGATCCTTAGATAATTGAGTTGTTAAGTCAAGAATCATTCCCAAAATGTGAAGGGTGATGATGAAATCAAACCGCTGTATAGTGATAAGAAGGCTGGCAGATTTAGATGTTGGTTTTTCATTATCGATTGCAGTTAGGCATGCTAAGACTGAATTGAAAACATGCAAAAAAAGGTAATGGCGTCGTGTCGTTCAACAAATCTAGTTTCACACAAACTTATCAATCTGTGTTTCTTTTCTTGTGGGTGTTGTTCTCTTATGATATTTTCAATTTTATGTACTCTTTGTGGAGAATCTTTTAAAAATTTTACAACTTCACGAATAATCCACTAGCATTTCTAATGCTTTGTACTGAACATATGCGTGTGTTAAAGCCAAATTTAATTGATGTGACGCACAGTGAGTATAAACTGCAAGGGGGTTTAGTTGTTTTATTCTAGCTTGGACACCTTGGAAATTCCCCGACATGTTCGACCCTCCATCATAAGCTTGGCCTCGTACATTATTAATATCTAGGCCTAATTCTTGAAGTTTATCTACTATTAGCTCCGTAAGCTTTTCTCCAGTAAGTTTCTCCTTGGCTTCGACAAAACCAACAAACATTTCTTTTATTTTACCTAAACTTGTGTCTAAATATCTCAAACACACTGTCATTTGTTCAGCAGAACTTGAATCTTGTGTTTCATCAGCTATTATTGAAAAAATCTGTGACTGTTTTATTTCACCAACTATTTTTTCTGCAATAACTTCACCGCAGCAAATAACCAGATCGTTTTGTGTTGTTTTGCTAATAAAACTTGCATTCTTTGGAACATTTTTTAAGTGGGTTTCTAAATCTCTATCCCCAGCATCAATTCTGAATCTTAACAAGGCTCTAAACTTTCCTTCGTGTTTCCCTTTATCCTCTAATGCAAGTGTACCGTCATCACGGTGGCCCCGAAGTGCAATATTTTCTGTACCACATAGAATAACAGTCTTTACAATGGGAATGAGACGTTTCCTATTTTCAGTGATTCTTTGGCTTGCTGTTGAATCCAATGCAATATGAATCTTTTTCGTTGGGTTTAAAACATTGTTTGTAAACTCAGTACTCTTTAAAAGTGACATTTTGTGGTATTCGTTACTGCTATGATCCCTAAAAATCTCAAGAGCATGTTTGTATTTTTTTAGCGGAGTCCTAACTAATTTCCCTAAAAGTTTTTTTTTTTTAAATCCTGCTTCTTGAGGCCCAAAAAGAACACAAATGCGGCAATATACCCCTTCATCTTTTTTACTATAAGATAACCGTGGATGGTCGGTGAGCCATTTTAAATTTAACTTTCGTTGTTGTCCCGTTTCGATGTTACTAGGAAAAACATACAGGCTGTTTGGGGCCCAAGCTTTAGTTAAAACTTTATACATTTCATTATCACAAATATTTTTTCCAATAAAATTACCAATATCATATTTTTCTGAGCTAAGTTCAGATGTACTTGCTAGTATTAGTCCTGTATCCGGTGCCTTACTCGTTGTTGGGATCGGGATGTTGTCTTTCTCTTCAATATCGCGATCACTACAGCATTGTTGATCACTTTTATCTTCACAAGTCACAGGTTTTTTCGTCACAAAGTAAGATGAAATATCTGATTGTTTCCGTTTAGACATTTTACAAACCGCACAACAAACTGTATCTAACCTACGCTACGAGATCACCAATAGAAAGAATTTTCAATTAACAATAGTAGAAGTTGGTTCACAAAATTACTGCCAGCCACTGTCAATAGCCGCGCACAGCCGTACACAACACAGAACACACTGCCAAATTGCCGCCAAACTGGACAACTACTACCCCTACCCTATAGAATCCGGTTTAGGAGGGAGGGGAGAACACTAACCTTGAGCTGCGAATACCTTTTTTCTTTTGTCTACGGCCAGTCGGCCTGCGCAACAGTGTCACCGCATTCTCAGACTAACACTAAATACTTTTGTCAAACATACTTAATTTTTAATTACAATTAATATAACTGTGCATAATATTATTAAAGTGCGAAAAGAAATATAGTACTGTATTCTATTGACCGTACTCCCTATTAAATTAAAAATGATCGAGTTCCCGATATATGTCTAAGTTAAAGTTACAGTACAAATAATAAAAAAACCATTACAATATTTTTTGGGAGGGGGGGCTTCAGCCCGAAAGCCCCCCGTGAATCCACCACTGACGATGGCTCAAGTGCCGGACTATCTACTGAAGGGTGACGTTGAGATCATTACTCGAGTTATATCCATTCTAGTCAGCAACTGAATACACCATTTTTAAAGTGTTATATATTTACCAGGCATTGATTACTGTTATGCTAGGTTTTTGATAGTTCATTTAAAAGATCAGCTGTTTGTGTATTATTGTAAAAGATTTGCATTAAAAAGAGATATCATTGTTCAATGTAAGATGTTTATTTCTTTAATATTTTAAAAGTATTTACTTACATATTTGGTAATAATATTTAGTTCATACACAACAATTTGGCGACGAAGGTAAATTGTTTATACAATGACAGTTTTGATTGTTTATTAATATGGACAACTTTCAATCAAGCTTTGTTTACCTTTTACTTGCTTAGTTAATTGTCACAAATTCAATACATTATAAGTACTATACTATTTAAGTTTTACATTTTGTGAATTAGATAATCCAACTAAATCATGGCAGATGAAAACATAATTGCATATAAAATGCTGTTGCTAGTTTAGTCAACAAATTCGAAGCTGATACAACAGCACAAGTATCTAACCTGAACGAGCAATCAAATGAAGACACAGTGTCTTTACCAAACCTGACATTCGAAGCTTTTGATGACTCCAAAGAATCTTTTAAATGCTATAAAGAAAGGTTGGAAAACTTGTTCATGCTATAATTAAGTCCTAAAACAGACAACATCAATGAAGTAAAAGCTCGAGTTTTGATTAACTGCATAGATCCTAAATATTACCAGCTACTTTTTAGTTTAACAGCTCCTGTTTTACCTTCAACCAAATCTTATCCCGAATTGATCGAGTTATTACAAAACCACTTATGCCCCACGCCTAATGTATATACGGAACAACACAAATTCTTATGTCGAACTCAATCTTCTGGGGAATCTGTAGCAGATTTCATACCAGCCTTGCGTAATCTCACAATTACATACAACTTCACTTGTGAAAATATTAATTGTGGCAAATCAAATGCAACAAAGAAATTTCGGCTTCTCATTTCTCAAAAGAAGTTAATAAACTATCTAAACCAAATCAATCTATTTCTCTGAGCTCAAAGTATAGGGATAAAACACGATCCCGGTCTTCAACTGACTTACAAACTCTTGGTCTGGATGGGCTATGTCTCAGATGTGGATACAACAATCACTTAGCTAACGAATGTAGACGTAATAGATCATCAATTAAATGCAATTCTTGTGGGCGTTCTGGTCACGTGGCTAAAGTGTGTATGCAAACATTAATGGGAAAACAAAAACCCAGTAAACCTTACAAAACCAACGTTAGACATGAAGACGGTGAGGAGCCAGAATGTTATGAAACCTCAGAAATGTATACGTGGACTATGTAAATGACTATCATATAAACAAAGTAATTGATATACATCGCAACACTTTATTAACCCTTTGTCGCCTGACGGGACTTTTAAGTACCACCCAATTTAACTGCCTTTATAAAAGGTAACAGTGGCTTTATCTACAAGTTGAGCCATGGAGGTACTTTAGAGTACCATTGCAGGTCTGTAAAACATCAGGTCTACACCTAGTTTCAACAAATGCCACCAGAAAGCAGTACTTGCTTGGCTAGTGCTTGCTTTCAATTGACAATTTATATGGTGTGATTTCCCCAATTTTTTAAAACATGTTCTAGTCTTTCATTTGTCAGTATTTTGTATTAAAAGTTTAGCATATTGCTTTAAATTAATTAATTAAAATTAGGTGGTCCTTAAAAGTCCCGTCAGGCGACAAAGGGTTAAACGCTAATGACTGTTCAAAGTTCATGGTCCCTATCGAAGTTGGTTCAAAAATAAAAAACTTTGAAATAGATTCTGGAAGTTCGGTTAACTTAATAGGTAAACATGAATTTGAGGATCTAAATTTAAATTTAAACCTCCAAAAGACTAACGTACGTTTCCGAACTTACACTGGCGAAGGGTTTGTCCCATTAGAGTTAGTAAAAGTGCCAGTTGAATACAACAATATTAAGTCTGTTGAGGAACTTTTTGTTGTCGAGACACCCTCTTCGCCGATCTTGGGCCGCCCATGGATAAGATACCTTAATATTAGTATAAATAAGGTAGAAAGGTAGAGAACACTAGCTCTGAGGAAACTTACAATGTTGAAGAAATTAAGAAAGAAATTTATGGAACGTACAAAGATGTTTTCCAAAGTAAAGTAGGCATCATTCCAAACTATCAATGTACATTAAAAACTAAAGAGTTTATTTTATTAGTGTTCTCTAAAGTCCGACCAGTACCATATGCGCTTAAAGACAAAGTGGAGAAAGAACTTGATAGTTTAGAAGAACAGGGAGTGATAACAAAGGTACAACACTCAAAATGGGGCTCTCCCCTGGTCGTCGTTCCGAAGCCAAACGGAGATGTTAGACTATGCATCGATTTTAAGTTGACTCTAAACCCCCAACTAATAGATGCAAGGTACCCAATTCCTAGGATCGAGGAAATATTCAATAAAATGAAAGGAGGAAGATATTTCTGCACGCTTGACATACATAAGGCATGTATGATATAGTGATATATCTTCACTTACAAGTTGATGACAGCAGTAAAATACTTCAGACTTTTTCTTCTCATAAAGGGACCTATCAAATGAATCGTCTTGCATTTGGTGTCAAAACTGCTCCAAATGAATTCCAAAAGTTCATGGATGACGCAATCAGCGATCTGGAAGGTACAGTTGCCTACTTCGATGTCATCATCATATAAGGATCGACAGTGAAAAGTGCCGAGAAAGACTAATCAAATGTCTACAACGATTAAAAGTTTGAATCTACACATAAACATTGAAAAATGTCAGTTTTTCAAACAGGAAATTAAGTACCTTGGACATGTTATCAGTTCCAAGGGATTACTCAAATCTCCAGACAAAATGAAAACTATTGAAGAAGCTCCTCGTCCAACTAATGTTAAAGGATTGCGCAGTTTCCTTGGCCTCACTACATACTACTCGAAGTTCTTACCTGATGCGGCAACACTATTCTTCAACCCTTGAATCAACTCTTGAGAAGAAGTTCTAAGTTCAGCTGGACAGCACAGTGTGAATCTGTATTTAGAAGAATAAAGAAATAAATCTTATTCCCTACGACCCAAAATTACCCTAAACGCTAGCAACAGATGCAAGTCCTGTGGGTCTATCTGGAGTACTGTCACACACTATTCATGGAGGTGATGATAACCACCCAGGTTTTTCGCCTTTAAACCTCCCCAAAAAAACACTATTCATGGCGAAGAACATCCTATTGCTTTTATTTCTAGATCTCTATCAGCAGCTGAGAAAAGGAGATCTACTCTCAGCTAGATAAGGAGGCCACCGCAGTTTTCTGGTCGTTCCATAAATTCTACCAGTATTTGTTTGGTAGAAATTTTACACTTATTGTAGACAACTAGTCCTTCCAAACAATATTTAATCCGAGCAAAGCACTACCAGCGACAACAGCTTCACGTCTACTTCGTTATGCAACATTTTTATCTGGTTTTGATTACGTAGTGGAGCACAGAAGATCAGAAAATCATGGAAACGCAGATTATCTTTCGAGATCCCCGTTGGCAATCAAACCTTCGCAGGATGACGATGAAACAGAAATGAACGAACAAACAATAAATATCATTTCAACCTCGACAATTACCCATGAACTTATTGTTTAGAAAACTGATGAAGATCGGCTGCTATCTCAGTTGAAGAGGAATTTGATGTCTGGAAAGGAACGTAATAGTGTGTTTAACCTTTACAAAGGAGCAATCTTCAGAGGTCAGAGGTTATTTTATTCCTTCACAACTACATCCCCAGGAGATTCATTATCTCAACTTCATGAAACTCATGTCGGTATTGCCAAGATGAAAGCCCTTGCTCGCAAGTTCTGCTATTGGAAGAATATAGACAGTGATATCGAAAGTACAGTGAAAAGTTGCAAAGCTTTCTGTGACATCAAAACAAACCCAGTAAAAGCACCCTTACATGTTTGGGACGAACCTGTGAATAACTGGCAGCGAGTTCATTTGGACTATGCAGGACCATTTAAGGAATGTCACTTTTTGATTTTATTGGATGCAAAATCAAAATGGCCTGAAGTAAAGATGAAGACGTCCTACCCAACAACAGCATCTACAATCGAAATGTTAAACGAAGTGTTTTTCAAGAAAGGGGCTACCTCAAATTCTTGTTAGCGATAACGCCACCATTTTTACATCCTCAGACTTCAAAAACTTCTGTAACAGAAATGGTATACGACAACGTTTTATTGCTCCAGGCCACCCTAGTACGAATGGACAAGCTGAACGTTACGAATGTCCAGACCATAAAGCAGAAGTTAAAAGCTATGGACAAAGAAAAGTTACCACTTTATCAGTCCTTGAATGCCATCTTGTTCAAGTATAGGGCAACTCCTTTAAACAATGGTAAAATTCCTTCTGAACAGTTTATAGGACGTAATATCAGAACTAAACTTGACTTACTGAAACCTAGAATCTCTGACAAGAACCAAGCCATACACCACACTGTACTTCAAAATTAAACATGGGAGAAAGAGTACAAGTTCGAAATTATTCTCCCTCAGCAGCTTGGCTGTACGGCACTGTAGTGGAACAACTGGGTAGATTACCTTATCTGGTTGATATCGACAGAGGGTATACAATAAAACGCCACATAGATCAAATAAGAAGATGTGAAGTAGAATGTCAACAAGATGATATGATTCGTCGATCACCAATCCCAATGCCAATGCCTCAAATTTCAGAAACTAGAAATACCTTTCGGCAAATACCATCCACAGAACAAAATCAAAATTGAAGAGGAAATGTTATTCAAGACAGAAACTCAACATCTTTCATACCTTTATCTTTTAAGAGTGAAGAAAATATAAAAGGTTCTACAAAAGAGTTAGCAGACAGCATGAACCATCTTCAACAGAACAAGTTCAAATGATGAAAATTCACCTTCTACTCAACTACGACGGTCAAATCGACGTCCAGTGGTCAGGTTGAATTTATAAAAAAAAAATCATATGAACTGTGTTGTGAAATATTTCAATATTTCAACTCCAATAAGGATTTGGCCTAATGTGGTCAAAACCAAAACTACTGTGAAATAAAATGGAAGCAGCAGAAGAAATAAATTAGTTTAATAGAAAGTGCAATATACCAAAAACAGATGTTCTCCATTCAGTGAAACTGCCAGATGTTCAACAAAAAGATTTTGTTGGATGAGAAAAATATATAGAGAAAAAGTCATGGTAAAATAATTTTTCTAAAATAAGTTCCAAGAGAAGTAATGGCAAGAAAAGAACATTAGAAAATTATTCAACTTTGTTAAAAGGAATAAATCATAAGTATAAAAAAAAGGTTAATAGAAATAACACTAGATAAAATACTTATTCAGAAACTATCCTTCAGAAAAATGGGTGAGATCTAACCTTACTTTTATGTGCTCCATAATTTTTTTGTGTATAATTACCATATTTTAAAAGCAAGTGTTAATTCGAAATATATAGGTGACTTGAATAAATAAACACTAAATGATAAATAAATGAACAGAGACTTTATTAAGTGGATATAATAATTTCGAATTTCAAATAATAATTTGATTTAACTTTTGACAAACAATATTTCATGCATAAATTCAAATTTTCTTTAAGACTTTATGAATGAAGATTATATGTTTATGTTTTTATAGTTTTTAGGTTATGTACATAGTTTTTCATTTTATAAATATTCTTTAATTTATCCTAGTAATGAACAAAAGGGAAAATAATCCTTCCTATTGAATGAACCGGCACGAGTCTCCACCCGAGATGAATTCCCGATTTTTTTTTATCTAAATGAGCTCATTCCGCGCTTCTATTCACAAACTAAAATTCAGTAGCTTGGGATATTATTAAATTAATTTTCTTATTCTAACCCAAAGAGTTAATCTGTATTTCTATAGATAATTTTGTTTTCAAATATTCAATTTGATTTTTTATATTAATACAAAAACAAAAGAGATAATTAAATACAATTATAAAATATAATCTGAGATCTTTCCTTTATATATATAAAGATAAAAGAGTTATGTTGTAGTTGTAAGGGTGAATCCACACTGCATCGAACAAAACAGCCTGAGTCAGTTTGAAACTGACTCAGGTTGTTTAACGCAAACCAAGGGGACGGAATTAGCACGGTAGTAGAGGAAACACGTTCACACTGGCACGGTCAAACGTTTTGTTTGCCTCAGTCGTAACCAGTCACGCCTGATGTTGTTCGAAGGACCCCTGTTTGAATCAAACATTTTACTATTGGAGGGATGTAAACGTCTTTCTTCTTCTATTCTAGCCTGTATTTACAGTATTTTATATAAATAATAATTATTTATTATTTGGTTTACAAGGCGAAACTAAAGTTTAAAGTTAAGTTTTAATCTTTCAATTGCCGTTTATTATTAGTTTGTTTTTTATACAAATATTTACTGTTTCCATAAGTTTAATGTTGTTATAATAAATGTGTAGAATTAATTATAACATCAAAGCTAAATTGGTAAACACATGCAGTTAAATGTCTATTCATTGCAAATACATTCAATAAACATAAAATGTTTTTTCATCAGTTTAGGCCTAACCTAAAATTATTGTGTGTATGTTTAATTTATTTTACCTGTCTTAACGGCAACATAGGCCTACATAAAATAATTTTAGGTTAGGCCTAGACTTAAAATTACTTTTTAGGTCGTAATGTTAGAAAGCCGTAGTAAATTTTACGATTTCATTTAAATAATTTACAAAATCTGGTGGTAATTAAAAATGTAATAAGCTTCTTGATAAATTACGTGTTTTACTAATAGCCGAAACGGCCGTCGTACTACGGCAGTAAAATAGAATATTGTAAGACAGTAGGTAATAGCATTTATTTATTAAATCAATTTTTGGAATATAATTATAAAACTTATTTTCATTATGTCGCAGTTCAAATAAGAATGATTTAATAGTATCATTATAACTTCTTATTTTGTTGTACGGATACTGGATACACCCAAAACTCATTATCCATAACGGTAATATATATACTACTAGCTGACCCGTACGGCGTTGCCCGTGGTTGTTAGTATTTTCAGTCTTTTTGACGTAATTGTATTCTTTTTAAGTGTTCGTTGAATACCCGTGCGTATCCTACTGTGGTCATGAAAAAAAGGCTACGGTATTTAAGAAAGCACTGAAAATTGTACACCTGTAATTTACTATCTAACATAAAAAAGCTTTAAATATATCGTTTTAATTTATAGTTTTTACTAATTTTGACTTTCACTTAATTTCATTGACAATGTTGCGAGCACCTACAGCCTAAACTAAAAGTGTATCACACCCTTTTAGGTGCACTTTAAAAAAAGGAGAGACGTATCATTCTACAAGTAAATGCCTGGGAACTTTGAGTGAACTGTTCCTTTCAATGTGGGTTGGGAATGTTTCAGTCAAACTGAAACATTTTGTTTCGGTTTGCTTCAATCAAATTGTTTGGCGCAGTGTGGTTTCAGCCTAAACCTTAACTTGTTACTTAAACATGGGATAATTGTTATATATTTACCAGGCATTGATTACTGTTATGCTAGGTTTTTTATAGTTCATTTAAAAGATCAGCTGTTTGTGTATTATTGTAAAAGATTTGCATTAAAAATAGATATCAGTGTTCAATGTAAGATGTTTATTTCTTTAATATTTTAAAAGTATTTAGTTACATATTTGGTAATAATATTTCGTTCATACACAACACAAAGGTATTTTGATTTCAAGAAAAGCGCAGCTTATTGCAAAGTAGTCGGAACTATTGAACTTCAAAAGCTCTCACAAAATATTGCTTTGCGGGGCGCGTTTAAAATGTCTTTCATCAGTACAGTACAGTACCTTTGACTATGGAATCTAAGATACATAACTACAGTACTTATATTTTATAATGCAGGGAAGAGAAGTGTATTGTAGCAGCGCTAGTTGGTAACCGTAATGTAACCGTAATTCACTTATTTCCCTCAAAAAATGTTAGCTTGGACAGTACATCACCCAAGTTTTATTTTATATGCGTTCATTGATCACCATTCTCTCAAGTTTAGAGTCTAAACTAACATAGATATTATCATTGACTATATATTCATGAGTACTTATATAGTCAATGATATTAATATTGTTGAAAAAAAGATTCACTGAATTTCTAGAACACCACAGTAAATAATTATTGGCAGACGTCAGAACCAGAACACCAGATGGCTCAGATTATAGACATAAAAATTTTTAGGTTATATTTTGTATTGAAACTTTAAAACAGTATTATTAATTAGTATTTGTTGCTAAAAGCCTATAAATATGAAGTGTTATTATGAAGTATTGGGTGTACCCAGGACTGTCGATGAAGATGATTTGAAAAAGGCTTACAGAAAATTGGCACTGCAGTGGCATCCTGACAAAAATTTAAGCAATCCATTGGAAGCAAAAGAACAATTCCAACTTGTGCAACAAGCATATGAAGTTTTAAGTGATTCTCAAGAAAGAGCATGGTATGATAGACACAGGGATGCTATTTTAAAAGGAGGCATTGGAGATAATTATAAAGATGATAGTCTCGATGTGTACCAATATTTTACTTCGTCTTGTTATGTAGGTTATAGTGATGATGAAAAAGGATTTTATTATATATTCAGAGAAGTATTTAATAAGCTGGCAGCAGAAGATTCTGAATTTAATGATAATTCTGACAGTGATTTTGAAGTTCCTAGTTTTGGAAAATCGGATAGTTCATTTGATGAGGTTGTTCATCCTTTTTATTCATATTGGCAGAGTTATTCAACTAAAAAGTCGTACACTTGGCTAGATGTTTATGACATAAGAGAAGCAGAAAATAGAAAAGTTTTACGCCTCATTGAAAAAGAAAATAAAAAAGTGCGTGAAAAAGCTAGAAAAGAACGCAATGAAGAGGTAAGGGCCCTTGTAGCATTTGTACGGAAAAGAGATAAGCGCATTGAAGCACATTTGAAATTTCTACAAGAGAAATCAAGTGAAAATGCCAAAAAAAGTGAACAGAATAGGATTTTAAAGCTCAAGCAGAACAAAAAGGAGATTGCATTATGCAAAGAAGCTGAATGGTCAAAATTTTCAAATCTTGAAAGAGAATTAAAAGATATTGAAGCTAATCTTGCTGCTGAATTTAATGATGATTTTTCGGAGAGTTGTACATCGTCTGTTGAAGATGAAGAAATAGAAACTAATTCAAACTCGTTATATTGTGTAGCTTGTAATAAAATATTTAAGACGGAAAAAGCTTTTGCAAATCATGAAAACTCTAAAAAACACAAAGAAAATGTTGATAAATTAAAACATGTAATGGAAGATGATGAATCCTCATTTTATGCAAGTGATGAGTATAATGAAGAAAGTGATAAAAACAAAGATAGCAGTGATATTGATTCAAAAAGTGATAATGATATTTGTAAATCAGGAATTGGTGATTCTAAAGATACAGATACGCAAGTTAATGAAGAATTTTTTAGTAAGGCGTCCGGTAGTGAAAGTAATATAAATATTGACGAAGAAGAATTAAGTGATATAAGTGTAGAGTTAAAAGACAATTCTGAAATTCTAGAAGAACAACTAATTAGATCTGTTAAGAAAAATAAAAAGAAACATAAGAAGCAATCTTTCACTGACGTATTAACCAGTGATGATGAATTTAATCCTTTAACATATCAAAGTAAAAAACAAAAAAAGAAACAGTTGCAACAAAATGTTTTAAAAAATAAACTTGAGCTGGCAGCTGAAAGTCTGACAGTAGGCCTACCATCAGATAATTTAGAAAATTTGAAACCTGAAAGTAAAACTAAAAAACACAAAAAACAAGCAAAAGTACCGATAGTAAATGAAGATGGAGTTTCTGTTGAAAGAGAAGAATTATCATCAAGTAAAATTAATAAAGGAAAACTAATTGGCAGCAGTAAGAAAAGTTCAGCTAGTAATATGGGAAAACAGAATGATGTCAAAGACTTGAATGCAATATGTGCAATGTGTAATAGTATGTTTCCTTCTAGACAAAAGTTATTTGATCATTTAAAGAAAACAGGACATGCTGTTCCTTTGACTTCATCTACACCACAGTCAAACAAGAAAGGCCATAAGAAGTAAGGCAAGTCTAATCTATAATGGTAAGTCATATCCACAAATTTCACTTAGGCCTACTTAATTAATTGTAGGCCTATTATAAATTCATTAATACAGTTGAACTTTGTTTTAACGGCCTCAGTTATTGTGTCAGCTCGGACATGAGCCATTTTTTTATAGGTCCGGCCAGGTCGTTATCTTTTACATTATTATAAACCAATGTTTTAGCGTCAATAAATATTTTAATCACTCGGTTGTAACGTCATAAATCTACAAAATATCAATGTCAAACTTTGAATTCAGTTTTTTCAGAACTCGGAAAAATGTTAGAATTCTCCCTTTCCTTTGATGTCAGGCCGAATATTTTCTCCCTCTTCAAAATCAAACCGCAAAAAAACAAACTACGTATTTTTTTCACATGTAAAATGTAAGATAGAGGGTTCCACTACAAGCAACACTGCTAACTCTCCCATCCCTCCTAAGGAACAATTCCCACGCTTACAAATTCAGTTGTGTGCTGTGTGTAACTAAACCCATGACCTTGCTGGGAAAGTGTTCGGACAATACAAAAGTGTGGCAAGACTCAATCTTATAGACTGGCAAAAAATTTACGTAGTTGTGATCAGACAGTTGTCTCCCCCTCCCACAGTAATGTTGACACTTTAAAATTGTTGCGTGTTTGTAATACAGTAAGTTAATGTTTTAACACGTACTGCAATTTTAGTGTTTTTTAATACAGTGTGCTAATAGATATTACATGTATTTACTCATTAAAGCTTAACATAGGTACACATTAACCAACAATGTTCCCTAATTTATAATTGTAGGTGACCTCAGCTCCAATTATCGGGACCCTACTGTACATTAAAAGAAAAGTATAGTGTTTTTCTTTTCAATAAACGTCATGAATAGGCCTAATGTTGCTAATAGTAGTAATAGTTGTTTGTCCTTTTCATGCAAGGGAACAAAAATACGATTTCCTGTTGGTACATCTTTATAAAATCACTCGGACGTAGCATCAACATTCGATCGGTCCCTTTGTTGATACTATATCCAAGTTCAACTGTATATATATATTAACTTACTTTTGAAGATAATAATTGGACTGTTGCATTTTTCTTGCTTCTCTCTATAGTTTATAGTTTCTTATTGCTTCTCCTTTTCAATGTGCATTTTATTGTTATTGTTTTATGTACAATACCGTAATAATTGGAACAATTTGTCATAACTTGTATTTTAAAGTAACTACAGATTATTTACTTTTTTTTATGCTATGATTTCTTTTAGTAAAAAAGTAGTTATCTTATTTTGTGATTTTAGGACAAGTAGCACTGACTGGCTATCATTGACTGTAAATCACTTTTCAACAACACAACCTCTACAACAAACATCTACGATTTTCACCTGGTTTCAAACCAGGACTTACCGGTAAGCTATGGAAGGCTAAATTATAGTTTACATGATACCAGGTCATATTGCGGCAAAGATGCCAACTTATACTCAAAAACTCTCTACACTGTAATTAACTCTCTCGTGTCAAGTTTATGCAAAAAGATGATTTTATTTATTTACAAAGCAGATTATAAAAAAGAAAAGCAAAACTTGGAACATAAATTTACCTTGCGATAATGGTCACAGTAGGGCCTATGTTTTCAGTTTTGTATCTTTTAAACAAACAATACAATTTTGTAAAGATAACAAAAGCCTTAACGTAAACTTCTTTTTAGGTAACAGGTAGTTTTTTTTTTATAGATCCTCGAGCTCAGAATGGTTATGAGGAATACTTCTTGGTTATGAGAAAACAAAGTTGTTTTCTTGAATACAGTGTCTGATCTCTTGCGACCAATGCCATTACCTGGAGTGTTCCAATTCTGGAGTTTAACATTCAGAGGCGTTCACTTTTTAGGTAATTGAAGCACTCTTCCTTAATACTGCCCTTGCAAAAAGTCCAACGGAAAATGTCCAAAGCAACAATAGAAACTCTATTAATAGTTCCTGGAGCAAGGCAGGCCACTTTAGTAGTTTGATTCTTACCACCACAATCTGGACAATCTATTCTTGTTCACCACACAGTGGCACTGTATGTGTTTGCAGTTCTCATCTCACAGAAGTGTAGGCTTTAGTTAAACTCATGTTTAGGCTTCAACCTCCATTTGCATACTTGTTATTAGTCGCCACTTTCCTCTATTTATTTGTAAACCTAAGTTGAGTCTCTGGTCTAGAATCTCTCCCAGATGATTTAACCCTCTGTTGCTATTATGATTCCCCTAAGGGCCGGTTTTACATATTTCGTACCCATGGGCCTGGGACTCCCCCTCCTTCTAAAATCCTCATCGCACGACCCTTCCTCCAAAATTCCTCCATTTGTCCTCTACTACTGCATTCCACTTCCATTATAAATTCATGTACAAATTTATTCTGATTATTTACTAGATAATATACAATTATTGGTATTAGGATAACAATAAAATCATTAATTCTAAATAATGATTTTGTTTATTATTATTCCTACACATTGATCAACAAGCACAAAACAAAGATCCCTGGTTAGGCGGGAATAAATTAAATATTCCCTATTCACCACATCTTCATTAGCAAGTTTTCGATCAAATAATGATTTTTATGATTTGTTCAAAAATTTGTTTTTTCCCCAAGGTAAGTCTGTTTGGATTGGTCAAAGTCGCCATCTTTATTTTGATTAAATAAATTTTTAGCAAAGTGGTCTTTAGTAGCATTGTTTACTTTCCAAAAAACTGGATCACTACTGGGCTTCAAATTGTTAGTTTCACTAGAGATAGTAGGTGTGTTTGGATCATCGACCACAGAATTAAATAGACTGGACAAGTCGAATGCAAAAGTGAAGCCAATCTTAGAGTCAAATAGTCACACAACATGGCGGATGCAGTGATGAGTCACCCTAGTACCGCACGCTCGCTACGTTTTTTATGTCTCATTGTTGTTTTTGTGTTCACGATCATTCAATTTATTCTGTGGTTAAGTAAATAAATTTATTTAATTTAATTTATGAAATAAATTTATTCAGTTTATCCTATTTTTCTAGGAGATACAAAAAATGTTCAGCTTTGAACAGGTTCACTTCAACAACACTTAATTTTTTTCTAAACCCATATTTATTAAACAAAAATAACTAAATACTTCTTTATCTAATTTGAAGTTTGTTAATGTTTTAAAAAAATATGTATGTAGGCCTACTAGTGGCGTGTAGGGGCAAATATTGAAACAAACTTTAATATTTTGTATAATAATTTTATTTTTAAGATACAAATTAAA
>JAGFPH010000462.1:378930-393178 GCA_018207615.1 Philaenus spumarius
CCCCCCCCATAAAAGTTAGTAAAAATAAAAACAATTTGCCATTGAAACACGCTTTTATTACCATACAAATAGAATAAAATAAAGCTAAAAATACAACAATTACTGGTATATTTTCTACTTGAAACTGAAAATAATGAATTTATTTCCAACAGCAAAAACCCATAAAGACTAATTATTATCTTGGAAATTGGCTGATTACAATTTTCCGGTAGATGTGATCAATAAACAAACAACTAACTAGTTGTACAAAAAAAAAAAAAAATGATTGAGTCCAGTCTTTCTGAAAAGGTGCGCAGTAACACCCTGTAGAGTACAAACAAGAGATAATGATTAAAGAATGAATTTACTTAATGGTTAAGTACCACAAGGTATACTATTTACAATATTTACACACAAAACTAGATAAATATTATTACTAACTTAACAATACTCTACTGAACAAATGATTTTACAACATATATTTTTTAAAGTACATAATTACAATTTTCCAGTAATAGTTGTAAATAATGAACAAAACAATTAACTAGTTGTACAAAAAATATTGACTGGGCTTCGGCGAGTGTACCGCGCTGGGCGCAGAGTTTGATGTTACCAAAATGGCACCATATAGTCCCGAGTAGCGACCACAGAATTAAATAGACTGGACAAGTCGAACGCAAGAGTGAGGCATGTTTTAGAGTCAAATACTCACACAAAATGGCGGATGCAAATCGCGAGCCCCCGGCCAGCATCCCGTACATGTTGCCACATTACCCGCGAAACGAAGCTCGTGTTCTAACTGTTGTATGATAGAAACTACAATAGCTAATTTTTCAAAAAATTCTTTTAGGAAAAAGTAGCTTTTCAGCTACATTTCTCTCGCTTACATGACGCACCAGACCTGCCCTAAAAACAAAAAATTCTCGCAACGCAATTTTGATGACACGAATTAAAAAATATGAAAAAGTTTGGACTTTATTATATTTTTATAGTGCCAAATCATTTTAATTTTCAAATTGTGAACACACAATTAGCGCGCACACTATTAAACTGCAAGCTTGTCAAATTTCAAAGATTTTCGAGCATTTTCAGCAATTGAAACCACGGTGTAAATGAATAGGGCGCACTGAAAATGTCACACCTCTCTAGGCCCCGTTCAACGTTTCTATCCTCACACAAGATGGCCAACCTAAATTCAATTCCCCAATGTACAGGGTTATGGCATAACCAGTCTATTTAATTCTGTGGTCCCGAACGTCGGTGGCCGCCCAGTGCTCATTCACTCGCCTTCGAACTGGCTCTGCGAAACTTATTATGCATATTTTTAAAGTTTTTCTTTATTTAAAAAAAAATAAACACCTTCTTTATTTATATGTCAGGAATCACTTGACAAAATTAGTGACTTTCTTAGTCCAGTAGACTTTTATTTACTAAGTAACAGAAACACATCGATAAAGTTATAGTTTTGTATTTGTACTTGTTATATACTTTGTAATTCGTAATTATGCGTTACTTTTTCCTACAATAAAGAGGCTTTATTTATTCACTTCTATACAGTATAGTGAAGTAATATTAATACACGGCTTAATAATTGTCATGATATATAGTTTGCTAAGCCATGTTGATGTTGTCATTGTTTGTTACATGTTACAAACTTCGTTTTTCGTTATTAGCATAACTTTTTATATTATGAAAAGGTACCCTATTATTTATTGATTTCTACACAGTATAATAACGTAAGTTTATACACTTAAATATTATTTTATATAGTTTGCTAAGCCATGCTGATTATATGATAGACAATGTTCAGATTTAAAATAAATCATTAGCATCATACAACATACAACATTCTAAATCATTTTAACTTTAATCTTTGGGTGGTTAATGACAAACATTTTTGTATTAACGGGGAAAAGCAGCTAAAATGTATTACTAAAGCTATGTAAGTAACTAAAAAAGCCTTAGAGACAATAAATCGTGTGCGAGTAGGCCTACTATAACAAGATGGTCGGTGTGCGCCGTGAGAATTGAGCGAGATTCTGGCGCGCACTTAATCGTATCTTTAACCTGCTGTAAAAACTAAACTACTTGAGTTAATTTATTGAAAACACGTGTTTCATAAAATTTAACTTATTACCTCAAACCTTTACGCTTACTCCTCGTCTCTGACTAAAAAACAAAAAAGTTCCTCACAGAACAACTTTTTCATGTCACAATTTAAAGTTCCATATTAAGTCCTAGCTTTGGTAATTTATTTAGCCTATACCTTTAAAGGTTTTTTATAATTAATAATTTTATACCATTATCATCCTACACTAATATTATGTGAGTGTGTAAAAATTCAAAGGAATCAGAGTGTTGTAAGTGTTCAAAACAACAGTGTATTTGAAACACGCGCATCACAATTTTAGCGTCACTCCGAGCCGTTTCAGCTTTCTAGACGTTTCCGAGATGGCGGACTTAGGCACACTTTTCAAACTGTACAGGTAGGTATGGGCAATGTCCAGTCTATTTTATTCTATGGTCGATGGTACAGGTGAAAGTTAAATAGTGAGTGCGCTTTTACTCTCCACTTACAAACTATACATTTTAATTTGATGTACTCTGCTTCTAATTTGTGTGTTTCCTCAACATTTTTCGAACCCCCTCCTAGAATTACAATGACGCAGTCTGCGTCATGACCCCCCCTTGTGGGCACCCCTGGTTTTATTAAATATACACTATTTTGTTTTAAACACTGAGGTAAAAAAAGTAATTATATACACAGTAAAAAATTGAAACTTACTCAAAAGAAATCATTAATCGTTTTTTGTTTAACTACACTGCAACGTTTTCGAGCTGCGATTTCACGCCAACGACAGAGTAATACGGTATCGGCTGCAGTAGTTTCGGGTTGTTGTTCAACGTAGCGTAGCGCTGTATCCAAAGCTGTGAATCCCTCACTATGAGTCATATCAGGTTGAGTATGTACAAATGTAAACACATTCAGAGAATTCTCGGAAGGCAAAATTCTTGGAAACTGGTACCGCGTCTAGAATTATAATACGTGTTAAAACACGTAAGTCCTGCCCTCTATGTCCAGGCCCTTTCTACAAGACAGTGACCTATTTATCCAGCAATCCCTTTCACAGCACAAGATTTTAATTTAATTTTTAGTGTTGAAAAAAAACTTTGAATTAAAAAAGTTGACTTCGAATTATTCATAATTTTTTTACATTGATATCGTATAAAGTTCGAGAGACTGAACTGAACTTCAAATTAACGGTAATTTCGAATTAAAGACGTTCGAATTATCCAAGTTCCACGGTATGTACAAAAATAACATCGAAACAAACTTTTCCCAGCACTGCCATATTCCCCACCCCTCTCTTACAAGGTCGCTCGACACTAAACCTGGCGCGTCTAAAAATAACCCAGTCCCCCTCCCTACTGTATTGTGTGGTACCGATACGTTAGTTTTTGTCATTTATGCTCTTCCCAATCTTTGTCTGTTGTCAAATCTCGACAAAACCTTTTGTAAACAGAACAAAACATCATATTGTTTATTGACACTTGTACTGCGCATAACTCTATCCTACTTATATGAACAACGTTGCGGTTATTTTTTTCCCCCGAACATGACTTTAGTTGTACAGCAAATGGATCAGGGCATTATAAAAAATGTTAAGCATTTATACCGGCGACCCATTGTACAAACGCTCTTGACAGATTCATTCGAAAACAAAAATTTAAAGATCGGTATCCTTCAAGCAGCAAGAATGTGTCACAATGCATGGTCACATTCAATGTTATTTGTGGCTCGAATTACACGGAACCTCGGATTATCAAGACTCGAATTACCAGGATTCTACTGTACATACAAATTATATGAAAGAAAATCCAACATTTATAAATCTAAAAACACTGAACACTTCTAAGTTAAACTGTCTTGGTTTACTTTATAAACAATAATTGAAATACTACCACATGTTCACAACTAAATAATCACAGTTTTTCCACAACAGGAATACAAATTTTACTAGCAATAAATTCACTATATCAAATAACTACACAATCTCTTTCTTGGAAAAACAACAGTTGTCAAATGACATGTTGTTTTTACAGAAAACAAGCTGATAAGTGGGGTTATTCCGAGCCACCGGCCGGCCGTGCGTATGTTGTCACATCACCCACGTCACGAAGCTCGTGTTCTAACTGTTATAATATGATAGAAACTACAATAGCTAATTTTTTCAAAAAATACTTTTCGGAAATTGTAGCTTTTCAGCTACATTTCTCTCGATTACATGACGCACCTGCCCTAAAAACCAAAATTTTTCTCGCAAGCAACTTTTTGATGACACGAATTAAAAAGTATAAACAAGTTTGGACTTTATTCGATTTTTAAAGCGTCCCACACTATTAGACTGTAAGTTTGTCAAATTTCAAAGATTTTCGAGCATTTTCAGCTATTGAAACCACGGTGTAAATGAATAGGGCGCTCTGACAATTTCACTCCTCTCTAGGCCCGTTCGACGTTTCTATCTCACATAAGATGGCCGACCTGGCTTCACTTCCCACAATGTACAGGCTTATGGCATAACCAGTCTATTCAATTCTGTGGTCGATGGTTTGGATTGAATTCTTGAAAAACCGGCACTTTTCTTTCAAAATCAGAAAAAGCTTTGTTTTTTTCAAAGACCGTACCACTTTATGCCTTTTTTCATCGTTATATGAACTTTCTCCCTGCTGATCAGTCACAGAGTTAATGTTAAATTGTAAAGAAGTTTCCCCCTACATGTTGATTGATTTAAAAAAAAAAAATCCAACTCTTCTTTATTACATCGTCTAGGCTATTTTTTTCTTCTCATTTTTTACGCCATTCTCATTGCAGAATTCTCTTTTGCGCTAAGCCTCTTTCATCTGTCTATTTTTTAATTAAGAAACCGTAACACTATACTATAAAAAACTGAATAACTTATTATCAATCACAACGGACAGGCTACCGTAAATAACATTTTAAAACAATATTTTAAACTTATCACTATTTTAAACTTAAACTTGGGGCGAAACGTTAAAAAAAACTATAATTTTAACCTTTACATTACTGACTTGCACAAACAGCTAACTTAACACATGATATAATCATGTCTCTGATTGGTTCCTGAATATAGCCGTAGAATCACACAAAGGTACCCCTCCCCCCCCTTTGTACGCTCTACACACGTCTACAATACACACTGCTCCTGCCTTTTCTTGAAACACAGAAGCTAATAGTAAAGCTAGCATTACATTTTCTTAAAACAATATATTTCTCAGAGTTCATCCTAAAATTTTTGGAAAACCTGCTTTGCTGTTTTAACAAATATTTATTTTCCCCAAAATTTGCCACCCTTAAAAATTTGCCGTCATGGTCCAGGCCCATGTTGCCCATGCCTAACCCCGGCCCTGATTCCACTACCTTGAATGATTAAGGCTCCTAAGCTCTATAATTTCCTTCTTTGGGTAAATGAAATGGCTAGTCTTTTTTGGACTGGCAGTCCAGTTCTCTCACAGACATCCACAGTCCCAAGTGCCTGTCTAAGCAGTTCTGACAGTAAACACAAATCTGCTTACATGGATATTTGCTAACTTTACGCAAATCGCAGATAAAATTATGTCAAGCCCTGTTAACTGGCGTTATCTTTAACCTTTGATCATAGTAAATTGTAGCACACTAAAAACACACCTGTTAAAACAGAAACAATTTATGTTATCAGACATTAATTTGGTATCCTGCGAGTCTGTCTTTACTTACAGGCCAGTAATACTGAAGATCTGAGATCTCAAAAAATGCAATTAGAGATAAGCCTATATAATATTTTAAAACTGTGACAAATTTATATAAATAAATAGTAACATTTAATAATATTTTTAATTTTCTTGTACTTTCAAATTGAAGGAAGTTTATTTTAAAGATTGTGGTCCTAACTAAAAGCATAGTTTATAAATGAATTTAGTAATTGTCACAAAAAAAGGTTGTTTATAAATGTCTTTTTGTTCTTCTAAGAAAACTGTGAGCCAGCTTGCAGTTGCCAAATAGCTGATAACATTGCACCTTAGCATGTTCAGTAGAGATAGCAAAATTGTTCTTAGATCGTTTCTATCAGAAACTCGTGTCCCATCGGGCATGGCTGATGTTCACCTCTGAAGCAATTTCATCAAAAATCAATTGCCGGTCACCTTCAAAAAATAAGGTCATGAACTTCACGGATTTTATCACTGTGAACTTGACCTTAGGCGTTGATCACGACTTTTGTCAGACTTACTTGTTTACCATTAAGCTTGGCCAAACACTGAACCGAGACGATGTAGCATTCCCAAATTGTGCCATTAAAAGAGTCAAAAATGTTCAAAGTTTTAACCTCTTCCTTTGTTAAAAACTATTTATCTGACGTGGAACAGCCAATCAAGCGTCCCCTTCTCATAACACACCGACCTTCAATGCCCTACTGTGCCAGCTCACTCGAGATTGTTTGAGGAGGTGAGGAGCAACATTTTATATTTGACTCGCCCTTGTATTTCAAAATGTTATTTCACAATTCAATGCCTTCATTATCAACACATTCGTAGTTAGCTTTACTTTCCACTTGTAGGTTATTTCTTTTCAGCAAAATAAAATGTATTCTATCTTATAAATTATTTGACGCTGAACACATGTAGTTTAGTTTGCTGTGAGTGTGCAAAAACGCACTTTATTAAGTAACTGTAGGAAAACATTATTTTCTTTTGAAGAATAACTATAAAAGATAAATAATCAAATAATTATAATATATTGTTGATCTCCCTTTTAAGGGAGATGAATTATAAAATATTAATAGAGATTTTATAAACACAACTACTACTATAACAGCAATCAGTCTAGTGTGATAGTGCAGTGTAGTTAGTTCGTTATCAATTATGTAGGCAATTATGAATTAACTGGAAAATTCCCTAATGGTAAGTTTGTTTTCATTTATTTTTATTTAATTATTAATATTATATTCATGTTTTTTCTTGTTATCTACGTTTCATACTGCGTTTACGTCATATATAGTCCTAATAATAGTAGGTGGGAGGGGCGTGAAAGATGGGTGCCAAATTGAGGGGCCCCGCAGTAAAAGTTTGCACCGGGCTCCGCGCAAGCTAAAGCCGACCCTGGACTTATGACCATTTCTTATAAAGACCATTTAGCATTTTATTTTTTCAAGTTGCGTTAATTTGATTCACCTTTGCTGTTAATTATGTTCCTCTAAAATCTTAAAAGATAATTAATAATCTGAAATTTAGTCACTATATAACTTACCTTCTACTAAGAAATTTCTATTAAATTTAAATTGTGAATATGTGTTTGGCATAAATATCTTATTTTAATAATGAATTCATTTTTCCAGTATCCAGGTCACTAATATACATAATAAAGTACAATACCTTTTATTTTCCGTCAGTGAACCTCTTTGTTTAAACCTTGTTTAAAGTTTTTGACGCATTTCGAGATATTTATCTCATCATCAGAAAGTCCCTCTTCTATACATGGAGGTCGTCAAAACGTTAAGTACACATACACAAACACATTTAAAAAACTCAGTATGAAGATTTAAAAAACTCTTACGACTCCCGGATATCAACTGGTTGCGCGTTATCAAACAGAGAACGAAATAAAACTACAATACAAAGTCCGAGTAACTATGGTTTTCATCGATTAAATGACGCGCATAGTTGGATTTATTACCCGAAATAGTTCTCTTTAGCAGGTGTTCTTTAAATTTGTTTGCTGTCTTAAAACTTGGTGCAGTTGTGAAATAAATTAATGGTTGTTAAATTATCTTCTTAATTAGTTTAATAGATAAATAGATATTTTAATAATATGTGATTGGATTACCCAAAACTGTAAGTAGGCCTAGGCCTAATTTCTATATAACCTAAATATATAGTAAGGACACTATGAAAGAACTTAACTTCATAATAGGCTAGTAAACAAATCAGTATTTAATGGTGAATATAGATCCAAATGTTCAAAATGTCAATTCACACAATAATTTGGTTTTTAAAATAATACAAATGTTTTGGTTGATTTGCCTCAGGCAACTCTAATATCTACGAGGTGTGAAATTCTTGGGACTCAGACAAACTTGAAGTCATATTTGGATATTAATTTAATAATTAATTAAGTTTCATTAGAAACAGGCAAAGAATTATTAGTTGGATCTTATAAGTTCAAAATTTTAAATCAGTTAGTCCAATTAAAATAATTAAAATGTTTCTTTCAATAATTATGATAAATAAATGGCATAGTTCATAAAATAGTTCAAATCTTGATGGTACATAGAAAGATCTCACCAAAGTCCAAAAATGTTTTGATCCATGATTTCTTCCTTCAGGGTTGAAACCTCAACATTATTTCAAAATTCCTTAATATAGTGACACTTTCGATGGCTCTTGATATTTTATAATTTATGGCGATAGGGCAGGAACGCTTTTAATTTAACTGTTCATCCATACATTTTAAATATTATTCTTTTTTAAACCATTACAGTTCCCTCCATCTTGAAAATCATTGTTGCTAGTTTTGGGGTTCACATCACTTTAACAAAACTTTCCAGCTGTTTTTATTTTTTTTTTAAATTTTATTATAATAATTATTATTTTGTGATACACAACACAATTCTCCACTACACACTTGATACCATTTATTTGTCTGCCAAAGAAGTGTTGAAAAAGAATTATATTATGAATTATTGCAACTGTTATTTTCTGAATACCATACAAAGTAATATTTACAGTCAAATAAGAGGCTTTTTATTAAATACTCAATTATGGTTGTGTATGGACATATGTATGGGATAACTGTTTAACATAAAAATATGATAAATTAATGTGAATAATGTTATGAAATCTTACATGGTCTACTGGGGACCTTAAGTTTGTGGATTTTAGGTAAGCCAGTGAAAATAGGCACTTGCGCGTTTATAGGTTTTAACGAGTTTTGTGTGATCGGATTGAATAAATGTGTGGAGTTAACAAATTTAGAGACTTAACAAATTCTTTTGTGGGATCAGTTGATATGGTTTCTAAACCGTTGTTATTAATGAACTCGCTAACCTTCAAATCATTTTGGTCTGAGTTAATAATGCTCCTAAAATCCACAAACTTGAAGTCCCCATTAGACCATTAATTAATTTCACAACTGCACCAGGTTTTAAGACAGCAAAAAAATTGGTTGATATCTTACGTAAAAACATAGTTCTCGATAATGATCATACCGTCAATAGCAGCCACGATTTCGTCAAAAAATTAACAAATGTAAAACTCAATTCTAACTATAAGCTCAAGTCTTTCGATATAACAAATTTATACACAAATGTACCTATAAATGTAACAATAATTGTAAACAATCTCCTCACCAAGACTAACCGATTGACATCTAAGGAAATCCTAGAAATCATCAACTTATTACGAATTTTATTACAACAAACCTATTTCAAATTTAAAGATGTTTTCTATATACAAAAGGATGGATTTTCCATGGGATCGCCACTGTCTGGTATGTTGGCAGACATATTTTTGAATCACTTCGAAAATGAATTTTTGTTGTCAAATGTTAATAAATTTCATGGAAAAATCATGAATTACACTCGATATGTGGATGATTCATTTATCATTTTTGATGGTACTTCCAGGCAAATAGAAAACTTAAAAAACTACCTAAAATCGATAGACCCCAAGATTCAATTTACACTCAAAATTGAAAATGACAACAGCATTCATTTTTTAGACCTAACAATAGTAAAACAGCAAGAATCTTTCAAATTCAATATTTATAGGAAGCCCACCACAACTGATATCACCATACACTTTGATTCCCATCATCCACCATCTCAAAAAATGTCAGCTTATAGCATGATCCATAGACTAGTCACCGTATCTCTTGAACCACAATATTACCAGAATGAGCTTAACATAATTAAACATATTGACACAAGAAATGGATACAAGGCCTCTATGATTAATAAGCTGCTCGCAAGACACATCAATAAATCCAAAAGACCACTGAAAGAGAAAGCTAAGTCTATCTTTGTTTCAGCTGATATGGCAGCATCCCTCCCAAGACAATTACCACCTTCAAAAAAATCAATAGACCATCGCCTTTGGCACCAATAATAACATAAAAAAATTACTCCAACTCCAAAAACATAAACAGTTGGAAACCCAAACAGGTGTCTATAAATTAACGAGTAATAGCTAGCTGTGACAAGTTTTATATAGGTCAAACGGGAGGTTTCAAAGTTCGGTTTAAAGAACACCTGCCAAAGAGGACTATTTCGGGTAATAAATCCAACCACACACGTCATTTAATTGACGAAAACCATAGTTATTCGGACTTTGGCAGCAACTTCAAACCAATTAAGATTTGTAGTAAAGGCAAATTTATGAACGCCATAGAAGAATTTGAAATTTTCAAGGCTTTTAAAATATTAAACTCAAATAATGAACACCGATTATTAAATGACCAACTGAACTTTGATTCGAACACTCTGTATGAAGCAGCGATAACAATTCAGAATGCCCGCGGCATATTGTAGTTTTATTTCGTGTTTTGTTTGATAACGCACAACCAGTCGATATCCGGGAGTCGTAAGATGCGCACCTACATATTGTGTTTTTTAAATGTGTTGTGTGTTTATGTATGTGTATTTAACGTTTTGACGAACTCCATGTATAGAGGGACTTTCTGATGATGAGATAAATATCTCGAAACGCATCAAAAACTTTAAACAAGGTTTAAACAAAGGAGTTCTCTGACGGAAAATAAAAGGTATTGTACTTTATTATACTTATTTTAATATTTATACAAATATTTTGAATACATTCATTTATGTAAAATTAATGTCATAGTTAGTTAAAAGAATTCACTATTTTAGTTTAAATTGTATTAACATTATGGTTTATTTCAGATTTTCCACATCAGGCTACAAAGTAAATTTATGATGTCACAACTTTAAATTAAAGAAGAACTTGTTTAGATAGAATACTATAAATAAAAACAGTTTGCAGAATTTTTGTTTCTGAAAAACAATTTATTAATACTAAGTATTTTTTGTAAAAAAAATGTGTATAGCTACAGTAACAAAATAATAATTTGTTTTTAACTTGTAATAATATAAAAAATGGTTTACAACTTATATGTGACAACTGTTCTAAAATATGAAATAAATTGACCAACCTCTACAATATCAGTACTTTCCTTAACTTACTTTCCCTTTATTTTTGTGTAATTTATGTTTTTATATTTTTATTCTAAATTCGGGAATTAAGACAAATTTAATATAAAATGCCCACTACTGAATGGAATTAAGTATACTATGATTGTACGATAAAGTCAGTTGAATAACTATAGTACGTTCGGCGAATGTTGGCAGTAAATCGCTGTGTTCTGTGGCCATTTTGAAGTTTGAAGTTTAGACTTTTAATGTGTTTTTTACTTCAATTTTAAATTTATACACATGTGACTTAATAAAACATTTATTAAGAGCTTTTAATTGTCCATGTTTTTTTTTTTTTTTGGTTTTTAAAGGCGAAAAACCTAGGTGGTTATCATCGCCTATAATTGTCCATGTCTTTCCCTGTCCGTCATAGGTGGTGATTCACTGCCACACCCGCTGAACGTACTATAGAGCTCTCAATGTGTGTAAAGGGGTTTACTGCACCAAATTTCATCAGAAGCTAAGAAAAGGCATGGTGTTGACCCTAATCACCAGACAAGTCTATGCTCAAAATCTGAAAAAATCATAGGAATACATAAATTGATCTACAAAACTTCTTTCTTTTGGCAGAGCAGAACTCATCTATTACAGAAGATAAGAACAGGCCAACATGAATATCTCTTATAATTGACAAGATAACTATAAAAAGAAATGATGAAATCTTTCTTGTTATATTGTTGGGTGGAAGTTGTACTTGATCAGCTTTAGCTAAGATAATGATATATATGCACTTAATTCGTCTTGAGTATGAATAAACAAATCAATAATTTTCGATCACTACCATATACAGTACTATTTGGTATTCAAATAAACTATTAGTCCAAAGAGACAGTGGGAGTTTGATTGGTGCTGTTGTAGGTTATTGATTGAGTGAACAAACTTGATGCATAGATTTTATTTATTACATTTTCATGGTAAAAGATGAACTTGTTTGGCTGTATATGGGACTATGTTACAAGCTATGGTCCACAAAGAAAAAAAACATGTAGAACACCTATAGTTGTACTACCAGGTATTTCAAAAGTAAGTGACAATTTTAATTTACTACAAGATGAAGAGATATGTGAAGGTAGGGTATATCTCGAAGCAACAATACACGTTGTTACCTTCTTAATATATATATTTTTTTATATTTTGTTTGTATTGCTTTTATTATGAAAACAACTTGAAAGGTATAGGATTGCAGTAATGGATAAGGTTGGAAATTTAGAAACATTTGACAAAAGGATTTAATAATTATTTTAAGTTAATGCTTGTACAAGCACACACATTACTTCATTTTTATTCTGTTCTCCTAATCTTCGTATTTCTACATCTGGCATTTCATTTTCCCTATGCTCACCATCATAATTATTTTATCTGATATTTCAAACTCGCCGTTCATCTGTTTTCCATAGTTATGTAAAATAGCGCAAGCCACAAATATTTTGGGACCTTTATCCAACTTGACTCGGATGAGGTTCCCCAGCAATGGAAATCGCTTCTTAACTTGGCCGAACATTCTCTCAATTATTACCCTTTTTTTATGTTGCCTGATGTAAGTTTCTTCTTTAGCATTGTGGATATTTCTGAATGGTGTAAGCATCCATGGAGCAATACCATACCCACTATCTCTTATAAGGGAAGCAGTGCTGTTAAGTTTCAACATTATTTTGAATGTTTTGCTGCACCTCCAAATACGGCTGTCGTGCGTGCTTCCTGGACATAAAGCATCAACACTAGTTATTTTCTCCTCTGCATCACAAGTAACATGAAATACTGCATATCCCTTATATAACAGTCGCCGTATTGCGATGGTTTTTTTTTATTTCCAAATGAGTACAATCTACTACACCAATTACACGTGCCATTGTAAACCTTGAATTCCATTTTGACTTCGCTTAATTCACATCATCTGCATTTTGAGGGAAGTGGATCCAACCACTGGCCTTTTCCGTTATTTTATTTAAAACGTAATCAAAAGTTTTTCTAACTGTACTCCAGTGAACCCGAAAATTGTCACTAACGCCACTCTGAAAGCCAGGGTCGGCAAGGTAACGGAGAAACTTCCATCTTCTGCTTTGATGATAGCGCTCCTCCCCTTTTCACATTACAAGACGGCAAAAAATTTCGCTTAGGTTTTCTTCTGATGATTCATCAAAGCGGAGTAATTCACGATATCTGCTTGGACTAATAAAACACCTATTTCTGTATTTTTTTCACTGCGAACGTGCATAAATGCAGCCATAGTTGATCATAAGTTTCGTCTGGGAGTAAATTTAAAATTCAATAATTTCTTGTAAGAATAATTATTGATTACATGTTATTCTCATTCTCACTATTTTATGAAATTACTTACGCTGGATAAGTATTTGTGTGTAGTTTTCAGCAATTACTTATTAAGAAAATGTATTGATAACGTAAAAGAATACTAATTTCTTAAACTTTATTCACCTTCGTAAGTAATTTTTAAGTAACGGACAAGAAAAGTATTAACTGTTTTTTTATATCTTCACTACAATGAATAGTACTATTTATTTTAACAAACAAGATAGATTCATGCATGTACAATGAAGTCCAAAGCATTAATTTATTTTAAAATCATTGTATAAGTATCCAAGTCATCAATAGAATATAACAAATATTACCTTGTATCCGTCGTGTGACTTCGTTCAGCGTTCGTTTATGACGCGTTTCGAAACATATGTTTCATCATCAGATATCTAATAATAATAATTGTCATCTATAATAATATCATCTAACGTCATAATTGTGTGTATTGTGTTGTGAGTTGAGTGTTTTTGTGTTGTATGTTATGTAACTTTTATTAGATATCTGATGATGAAACATATGTTTCGAAACGCGTCATAAACGAACGCTGAACGAAGTCACACGACGGATACAAGGTAATATTAGTTATACATTAATTTATTCTCTTTAATTATCTGCCTGCAGGAATCTTAGTTTTAAGCCCATATGTTATACTGTATATACTAAAAATTGCTTTCTGTGGATTGAAAATGGATAAA
>JAGFPH010000462.1:395534-406461 GCA_018207615.1 Philaenus spumarius
AACGTATTTATTGTGAGATTTTGTGTTCAGGTTTTATTTTATTTAATATGAAGTACGCATATATTTAACTCCCTTCATTCGCTTATCAACTTTTTAACGAGCAATAAACATTGTATTGTTTTTAAATTAGTACTATTTTATATTACGCTATCCGGCAGATAATATTAAATCTGTCAGTTTAAGTCAATATATAGGTGTCCCATAAGTAAACAGCCAAACTTCGGAAAATGTTTCTATTTGTCAAAATAAAGAGAAAATTAAGAATGTTTTTTTCCCAAAAACGCTTTGTTTTCCTGATATCTTCTTTTGAAAAATAATTCATATCTAGAGAACGGTTTCACTTTGGTATGAAGTTTAAACTGGCAATGATCTATTTTAATAAAAATAATGACTATATCCAATCATGCGCTTTATTTATGGAAAAAAATATTTGTGATTCTCTCTTTATTTTGACCAATAGAACCGTTTCCCGAAGGTTGACTGTTTACTTATGTTACACCCTGTATATAAAATTTTAAATATCATTTATATTAATATTTTAAATATTCTACCAGTTAAAAGATTATTGTAAAAGTAAACATTGTCAAACCATTTTTATCTGAATAAAATTAAATATAGTAGTACCAAACAATAAATTAAATTAAGGATCGGCTCTAGCTGTCGGCCATGTTGGCTGATACTCCATAACACCAATGTTAAATTAAAGTCTATTTTTTCCTTTACTTTTGATCGGATAATTATAAACGATATGTCATTTTAAAGCCATGGTCAATATGCATGCAAATGGCTTTTTCAAAACCAAGAAAAATATTTTGTTTAATATTTATTAACAATTTAAAACATTGATTTTGAATATTTTTTTACGTTGTCACTATTAATTGTAGCGGAAAATTACCAAGCCATTCGCATAAAGAATTTCGTCCCCAAGAGTTTGGTATTTTTTTTAAACGCTATTTGAACAATTGCGGGTTTTAAATATATTTAGGCTGAGCAATGTCCGTGTAACCTACCGCCGCTATAGGGTGATTTTAAATATTTTTGACCATGTAACTATTAATTATAGTGAAAAATTACCAAGCCATTCGGATGAAGAATTTTACCCCCAAGAGTTTGGTATTTTTTTAAAAACGCTGTTTGAACAATTGCGGGTTTTAAATGGATTTAGGATGAGCAATGTTCGTGTAACCTACCGCCGCTATAGGGAGTCGCTGGTTGCTTTCTGCTTTACTAGAGCCGACCCTTAATATAATGTATTACAATAATATTGAGTAAGGCTTAATACGAGTAAGTCTATAAATAATCAAATTTACATAAATAAATTTACAAAGAATTTTAATGTATTGATTGAACTTTAACAAATAACGATAAAGACATATGTTTAACTAACACATAATATGACAAAGTTATTACAATTTATGGAGTGACTTTTTAGTAAATAAATATTCAATTAATACAATCATTATTGTAATACATTAGAACTGTGACACGGATTCAGTAGTCAAATTGCAAATACACAGTGTTCAAAAAAGGGGTTCAAGAATTCAGGGCGTGATTCTAGGTCTCACTGTCAAAACAATCGGATGAAGGATAATAGTTAAGTGTAGTTAAATGTACATATGTTAATATCTTTAACTTAGCTATTATCCTTCATCCGATTGTTTTGACAGTTACACCATCCGATAGGGAATCAAAAGGCCTACAAAAAAGGTGTCTTGGCATTGCATTGTTTGTTAAAATGTACGGTTTTTAACACCTTAATTTAAGTTTGAAATCTTCAAACAGCCTCCACTTTGAAACACATGATTGTGGATATAATTGTTTATTTTTCTTGAGATAGATCATTGATATGGTAAATTTAAACTCAATCAGTCAAACATTTCTCTAGATATGAATTATTTTGTAAAAAAAATCAAAATGGCAGCTAGACAGAAAATGAAGCATTTTTGGACGTATGTTTATTGGAACTTTTCATCTTATTTGGATGTGGGGAATCACGCCCTGAATTCTTAAAACCATTTTTCTGAACACATGTATAAGTACTAGAACAAATTTAGAATAACGATTTCTTATATGAAATAAATTAGTTGTGCCATTTTAGTGTTATTAAATGTTTAGAATCGTCAAGAAATTAATTAGTCCAGGATCTGAAGGGGTTGTGTATGCATGGAAAGCCTGACGCAATTTTATTTCTTATTATAGTTATAGGCACTATAGTGATCATGAAAAGTCATGTTGTCGCCCCCCAGAGTGGTCGACATCGCCGGGGGGAGGGGGAAATATGGTGGGGCGCCGTTTATTAAAACGCTTATAACTTGAGAACCGTTCAAGATAAAACATTGAAAAAAGCGGCAATATACTCCATAAAATAAGAGCTTTCAAAAATGATATTACGTTTATAGTCGTATAGATGTTGGTTTATGAGTAAAGAGCATTTTTATTGGTAAATGAACAAAAATAGTGATTCAAATAAGCAAAACCAATAGTTTTGTACTAAGAAAATCACTAAATAGGTCAAATATAAACATTTAAGTTATTAAAAGTGCTTCAATAAATTTAAGAAAGCATGTTGAACAGTTAATGCTACTATAGAGATGTTTTATACGTAGCACTAATATATACAAGTGCTCCGCGCGCGCCACCGGCGACGAAAAACCCAACATTTTATCCCTTGTTCTAGTTTTTTTTAATGTTTAGTATGAAGGATTGGTATGACAAAAAAAGTCATTCAATCCTATTTTAAAGAACAGTAAATTTACCACAATTTAAAATGAAAATCATCTTCCTGAGGATAAGACTTTTCAAGTTGCAGCCATTCAAATTTCAATCAAATTTAAAACATTTTCAAAAATTGTTAGTTTTTAGATAGGATTTGTGTTTGTTCACCGTGAAACAAGGGTTTTTCAGTAAAACTGATAAGGAATAACGTTAAAGTAGAGAAATATAACTTTAATATGTGACAAAAATGGGATTTCTACCATGTATAGCTTCTGAGATACAGCTGTTTGAATTTCGGGTACACTTCCAAGAAATAAGTAATATTATGGAATGTAAAAAAAAACTAAAGTAGTTGAAAAATTAAAGTGTTAGTACTAGGGTACAGTCACATACAATAACATCAAATTACATTACATTAAAAAATTTATATTTTTGCAAAATAAAAAATGCTATATAACATAATAAATACATAAATATTATATCCGGCACATCTTTGAAGGGCCTGGGATTGAGGTAAGTTCTTTGTCTAATTCACTGACCTTTCCTCCTCAGATGGTTGAAACTTGTCAACATTGAAAAGCGGAACCACGCAAACACTCTCTAGTACAGTCAAATTAGACCCAATCTGTAGATAAAAAAAAAAGCAAAGGTCTCATTGTTTGAAGTTGTTCATTACCCTTTGCTCTAAATGTGGTAAAAGTCTCCTCCGATATAGATTCAGGTTTTGGGGGTGGGAGGGGGAAGGGGTAAAAAATGTGTGTTTTTAAAGTTTTTTAGGGCGTATTTCGAAACATTACCCCTTAATGTTAGTTGTGCGGTAAATCGCCGAGAAATTGTAAATTTAAACACGTTTTCACCCAAACCTAGAGAAATACCTTATTTTTACCCCTCCATATCTCCAAAACTATCGATCGCAGCAAAAAAAGAGTACAGAACCATTTCTGTAGAGAATTTAATTTAATTTAAAAAGTTATTGAACAAACTAAGCTCTAAAGTGAAGGGTTTATGAAATATTTTTAAAAAACCCTAAAAAAAACACACATTTTTTACCGTTCTTCCCCTCCCATCCCCAAACCCGACGCTATATCGGTGGAGACTTTTTACCACATTTAGAGCAAAGGGTAATGAACAACTTCCAACAATCAGACCTTTTTTTTTGGATTCTCCAGTTTGGGTATTTTTTAATCTAATTTTACTGTACGATTCACCACAGAAAAACGAACATATGGCTAAACATTTCAATCCTGCTTTCCGACATTCACACGAACGAAGGTATCATTGTAACTGGATGAGAATCCTAGAGTTGACTGTAGTTCAATGAGGTGCTTTGATCCAAATTTGTGGTACAAATACACAACAACTCCAAGAAAAACGAGGATAAAAATGAGCAAGGTCGAACTGCAGATATTAGGGCATGTGACATTGCGACATAAAGAATGGAGAATACAAGGGTGGAAAGAGATGAAAATGCAACTTATTATTAAATTTATAAATGAACAAGACAACCCTTTAGAGTTGAGAAACATAGTGAGTGGAGTTATTATCACAGAAGAAATATCGAAATTCCTATTTAACCCACAAGAAAATGGGAAAATTCTGTTAAAAAATTTTAAGACGCAAAGAATTGTTGACAAAATAAAAGGTTTGTACGAGCCAATCAGGAGGAGCCCAGTGATGACAATGTCTTCAACAATGCCTGAAAAACAGCAAAGGAAACAAAGAAAACCCCTTCACCAACAAACATTAACTCAAAAGTAGTACTAGCAAATCAAAGGGATATTCACAACTAGGATCTGTTAATCCATGAGTTATTAGGCTATCCGAAAAGTTTAGCTCACCCAAATTAGCACTTCAAGAAAAGTAGTAATACGTCTGACTTGATACTCACTATTAGATATAACTAAAAGTAAAGTGTTGTTAAATGAAAAAGCAAAAATAACCACTGTAATATTTTACTGTAAAAGAAGTTATATAACATTTTTTATTTTCCTAAATATAAAGTCTTTCATTTAATGTAATGTTATTTTATTTTGTATGTAACTGTAACCTTTTCCAACAATTTACATTTTGCAATTCTTTTGGTTTTTTTACATTCCATATTATTTATTTCTTTGAAGTGTGCCCAAAATATAAACAGCTGTATCTTAGAAGTTATTCATGGTAGAAATCCCATTTCGGCCACATATTAAAGTTATATTTCTCTACTTTAAAATTAGTCTTTATCAGTTTTGCTGAAAATCCTTGTTTCACGGTGAAAAAACACAAATGCTATCTAAAAACTAACAATTTTTGAAAATTTTTAAAATTTGATTGAAATTTGAATGGCTGCAACTTGAAAAGTATTATCCGCAGGAAGATGATTTTCATTTTAAATAGTAGTAAATTTACTGTTCTTTAAAATAGGATTGAATGACTTTTTTTTGTCAAACCAATCCTTCATACTAAACATTAAAAAAAACTAGAACAAGGGATAAAATGTTGGGTTTTTCGTCGCCGGTGGCGCGCGCGGAGCACTTGTATATATTAGTGCTACGTATAAAACATCTCTATAGTAGCATTAACTGTTCAACATGATTTCTTAAATTTATTGAAGCACTTTTAATAACTTAAATGTCTATATTTGACCTATTTAGTGATTTTCTTAGTACAAAACTATTGGTTTTGCTTATTTGAATCACCATTGTTGTTCATTTACCAATAAAAATTCTCTTTACTCATAAACCAACAACTATACGACTATAAACGTAATAACCTTTTTAAAGCTCATATTTTATGGAGTATATTGCCGCTTTTTTCAATGTTCTATCTTGAACGGTTCTCAAGTTATAACCCAAGTAGCAAAAGTTGTTGGCATTACGTTGGCCCAACGTTGACGTCCACGGTTGGCCAACTGTAAGATTTGGCACACTTTACAACGGTTGGCCAACCAACTCATTGCCAACGTTGGCCCAACGAAGTAGTCTAACGTTGGCCCACCCACTCATTGCCAACGTTGGCCCAACGAAGTAGTTCCAATGTTGGCCCAACACACTGTTTACTTACATTAAGCCAACACAAACAATTATTGCTATAAATTTACTTTTTTGTGTACTTACAGCTCTCAGTCCTTTATTTTTCTTTTTTTTCCCTGGTGACGTACGTTTCACCTTTCCTATTCAGGCATTATCAAACCTACACTTCACTAGTACTTTACATTTGTTAATGTGCGTCAAGTTTTTAAAATGAAACACTTATACAAAACATTCACAAACAACATGTAACACATAACACAACACAACACTCAATAGGGACATTTAAATTGTATTCACAATTACGCGAGCCGAACGTACGTGTGGCCGCAATCGTTTTTTGCAAGCTACTACGTTTGGCGTATGTTCGGCTCGCGTAATTGTGAATAAAATTTAAATGTCTCTATTGAGTGTTGTGTTATGTGTAACATGTTGTTTGTGAATGTTTTGTATAAGTGTTTCATTTTAAAAACTTGATGCGCATTAACAAATGTAAAGTACTAGTGAAGTGTACGTTTGATAATGCCTGAATAGAAAAGGCGAAACGTACGTCACCAGGGAATAAAAAAGAAAAATAAAGGACTGAGAGCTGTAAGTACACAAAAAAGTAAATTTATAGTAAAATTAACCAGTTTAGTAAGGCAATCAGAAATAAACAATTATTATTGTCCCAACCAAAGCCCAACAATCGAATCATCTCTTTTAAAACATAAGCTATACCTGACAATCTTCCCCGTAGGAAAGATAGGTTCCCTTAGTTGGTAATATAATATAAAGAAGGTAGAAACGATACAAGGTTGTAATATGTAAAAAAGAGAAGGAAAGATTAGTAATATAGAAGGTCCGGGAGGTGCTGGTAAGTGATAGGGAATAAAGAAAATTTACTTAGGCCTATAAACAGTTATTTTTCATTAGAACAACTTTAATTTACTAAAGTAAAGACAGTTTACAAAACATAGTTACAACATTGCAATATTTTGGTAGTTCTTTACTCATTATTTCACTTCTTAATTTGTACAGGCTATTTAACTGAAAAAAGCGCACTATTACTAAAAGTTGTGCCATTGTCTGGCAGAACTTTATTATACGATTTTATTTACATTTTTCACTTCACAACACTAATTATCACTACACAACTCAACTTGTCACATTTTCACTGATCTACACATCGTATCTCTCCTGAAACAGAAAAAATAACAGATTTTTTTAAACACAGAGGAAACAAGATACATATCAATATACTAGGGAGGGAGACCCTTAGCCCTTAGATATATTATAAAGATGGATAAAGGTGTATTATTAGCTATACATTCTTTTTAATAAAGATATGGAAGGATTAATCAAACCGTAGTTAATTTAAATGTGTACGTTCAATTGCTTAAGTTTATGATATAACGAGAGTTAAGTTACACTAAAGATCCAGCATTATTTTTATTTATATCTACTCCTATAAATTAACATAACCTACAAATTAGAAATACAAATTAATGCTATGAAATCAGCTGTTAATGGAAGTTTAGAGGTGTAAGTAATTAATATGGTAATAAGATACAAACACTGGGTCAACTTCAAATTTTAAGATATTTTAGTTAGACAGCATATTAAAGAAGAGTTACCGGTAACTCAAATATTATGTCGAACTAAACTATCATAAACTTTGAAGCTAACCTAGTCTTTGTAAACTATTCACCATTAATATCAGATTATTTATTCTACCAACAATACGCATCTTCAATCAGTTGAGCTATATATTTTAAATAAATACAGTAGAGCGTCGATAATCCGAACGTCAATAATCCGAAACGTCAAAAATCCAAACGCGTTCCTAGGCAGCCCTGCCTTTTTCGTTTTCGCAAATTCCAATTATTGCGTCGTTAAAAATTTTACAAAAATCTTCATCGCAGTTTGACATTATTATCTCTTTTTAAACACCTGCTCTCACACGGAGTCACACGCCCTCACAGCAGACTGGCTGTCAGTATTTTCACTTTCACGCTCATAAGCTGCTTTAGCGCTAGCAGTAAACAAACAGCGTAAACATACAGAAAGTGCATTCATTTCTCTTTGTGTAAATATTATAACAGTGTGTTGTACATACAGTAGTGTACTATATAGTAAGTATTTTTTTTATATTTCGTTTGTGTTAACTATAATGTACAAGTGAACTTTTAATCGTGTACTGCACTATAATTGAGAGGTGCAAGTGTAATCATATTGGCCCTTCTGTGTACGTGCAGGTTCTTCTAAATCATAATATGTAAGTAGTCTTACATACTGTATTGTAATTACATTACTGCTTGTACTGTTTAACCACTTTAATATCGATAAAGGGCTTGTATTTTAGCGTAAATGGCATTTGCTTAGTTATTTTCAAAAATCCAAACAAATTGGTAATCCGAACATCCCTCGGTCCCAATTAGTTCGGATTTTCGACGCTCTACTGTAAACAATATTTTTTAAACTATCTCTAAGCTTACACCCAATTTTCTTTTAAATTATTTGTAAATTTTAATATTTTTTCTACATACTTTAGGGGATATATAGGCCTACATATTTCACATATGATTCATAAATAATTTCAATATTTATTCTAAAATACAAAATAGTAACACACTTTAAATGGAGAACAATTTTTGATAATTTATAATAACAATGTCTTGTTTTTAGACTTGACGAATTTAAATCAAGCAAAAACTTTGCCCCCGTCGTTTTACGGACATTTCAGTTTTTAAATTCATAGTAACTTATGAGAATGTTAGCCGACATTACTGTACCTACAAACATTAATGTATAAACAAACATTACATTATAACCCTCTTCAAAATTAAAATTAGTACCTAAACTGTAAAGTAGGTTAGGCCTAAACTGTTTCAATAAATTTAAACCATACCGTAAAACTCAAATGGAAAATATAAGCTTATAGGTACCATTTTAAAACCTTAACCTAAAAATAACTATAATTCCAAATAGAAACTAAAATATAGCTGAAACACTTTTTGAAGATTCAGCTCTAAATCTTGTCTTGTTTTAATTCTAGGCCTAAGCCTAAATGATGGTAATTATGATTGTCAAAAAACACAAGTATAGAATCATGCTCTATGACATTTAAATGAAAACACTAAGAGTTAATACAATTATTATAATAGGTAAGGCCTATGGTTTCCCGGCATCAGTGTAGTGTATAAATACTATATTTATTAAGAAAAAAGTTCAGGTTTGTGTATTTGTAGTAGTAAATTAAATTTCTGTATTAAATTTTGGGTAAAGTCTAGACATAACCTAACCAAGAACCAATTAATTATGTAATTAACAAGATACCTAGTAGGCTTGCAGTTGTCGAAGTATCTAACAGGTTTTGGCGTAAGTTTACTATTCGACCCTAGCCTAATATTTTTGCAGACAACGACGTTGTTTTACATTCTAGCCTACTGTTAAATGTTGAATACAGGTAAACATACTGTGACTAAATAGGCCTACTATAGGTTAGAACCTTTTAAGTTTTTTTTTAATATTCATGCATTTCTGTTGCCATAGGTTAGCCTAGGGTCGAATAGTAAACTTCGCCCGTATTTTTTTGAGTGTAGGCTATTTGTTTTATTAATTTTAATCTCAATAACTTGTTTATCTTATAAACAATAGAAACGATGCATTATTATTCCCCCAAGTAGGCCTAGATAAACATTAATTAGCCTACTTTGGCAAATAGCAAACTGTAAATTATGTAATTATTCTTATGCATACTACCTAGTCCAGCTTGTAAAATCTTTTTATAATTAATATTTTACCTTATAGGCCTTTAAGCTAGTCTACCAAATATTAAAAATCACTTAGTTTAACCTAAAAGTTAATTTACCGGTAGGTAGTGTACAACAAGTACCTACCACTTTAAAAAATAAAACTGAAATCACATGTTATAATTAATTGTGAACAATTATTTATTTTAAAACAACACAAGAACTAACCCCTGTTAGTATTTTTTTACTAATCTAAAAGTAAAATATATAAGTGCTGTACTTACTTGCAAAGAAAACAATCAATCACTTCCACTTCACAAGGCCAAAGGACACAGACTTAGAACACACAATGGTGATAAAGTTTTTAAGAAAACAAATCATTTTCATTTGAAAATGCCAAATGACACAGACTTAATGAACACACAAGTCACTGAAGTCACAATGATGCTTGGCTGCTTGCTGCAAATGCAAAACTAGAACTTTGAATAAATGAGGATGAACAATGGATTTTTTGTAATGGCGGATAGAATAATGGCGGATTCGCGATGTCACCGATACACGCTAAATGTTATAAAATCATGAACTGTATTAATAACTTTATATCACTTAATCTAACAATATAACCGATTTTTAAATAATGTTTATTACACGTAAATATTAATATAATAAGGAATTAATAAAGATAATTTTATACAGACTAACTCCCAACATTGGCCCAACAGAAAATTTCATTGTTGGCCCAACAGAAGGAATTATCGGTTGGGCCTCTGTTGGCAATATGTTGGCACCCCAACCCACCATTCCCCAACGGTGCCGACAATTCCCCAACGTTGGGCCAACGATGTGTGCTACTTGGGAAGCGTTTTAATAAAGGGCGCCCCCGCCATATTCCCCCTCCCCCTGGCGATGTCGACCAGGCTAGGGGGCGACAACGTAGCTTTTCATGGTCACTATAGTACCTACAACAATAATCAGAAATCAAATTGTGTCAGGCTTTCCGTGCATACGCAACCCCTTTCAGATCCTGGACTAAATAAGGAGAACATTGTAAACGACGTAATGGCTTTAGTAGGTGACGATAGCGCTATATTACACATTTATCCAGAACTATCAAATAAACAAAACTATTCTATTTAATTTAAGAACATAATTATTATATTTATTCGTAACATGCGTATAAATAGATATACACATCCTGTGAAAAAAAAGATTTTCTACGATTAAATGTTATTATTACTTTCTCACTATACTATAGTATAGAGAAAGTATAGTGATCGCAAAAAAATTCGATGTTGAGATTTTTGTGGAAATATCCGTTTTGGGACCCCTTGAGTCCAAAAAAGTGATTTTTACAAAATGTCTGTCTGTATGTATGTCTGTATATCTGTATGTCTGTATGTCTGTATGTATACAAAGCTAGAGCGAAAACTATTCAATCGATTTAAACCAAATTTGCACCAGACATGTCAA
>JAGFPH010000462.1:409786-428444 GCA_018207615.1 Philaenus spumarius
AAACCTGGGTGGTTATCATTGCCTGCATATTATTCGTCGTAAATGGACTGGTTTTTGAGGCGATGTTTAAATTTTCAATCGTGGATATGAACAGATCTTCTTGCTTCCCGTTGCTTAGAAGTACCGTTTTTTCTGTATTTATCACTAGCCGGCTCGGCTACCCTCTCGGTCCAAGTCCTATAAAATATTCTCCACTTCTGTGGGCGATTTTGCATAAAGAATGACATCATTAGCAAATCTTATATTAGATATAGTTATTCCTTCATTTCCATTCCAAAATTATGGCAATTTAACTTACTGAAAACTTTTTCTAGTTTTCTAGTATCGCATTAAAATATCAGGTGAGAGTGCCCTGCCTAACGACTTTCATCACAGGCAAATTTTTTCCTGGCTTCTCCAAGACAACATGAGCCATGCTATTGATGTAAGATTGCTATAATACTTGAATCAAACTTTAAAATGGGAAACTTGTGAAATATTTGTGAATGACCACCATTTTCTAATATGGCGCTCAACTTTCAAATTTCTTATGGAAAACCCAGTATTTTACAATGAATTTGGATTCTACAAGTTATTTTAAGACTTTTTTGTTCTTAGTGTTAGCGTTTTCATTAGTTCAAAACTTTCCATAAAAAAATATCTTCCGCTTAGTTAGGGTGTTTTTAAAATTTGATACCCCTCTAATTTTTTAACGGTTAGACGTATAAAAAAAACACAAAGAAGAAAAAAGTCTTAAAATAACTTATAGAATCCAAAATCATCATAACATACAGGGCGTGTCATAAGAAATTCGAAATTTTAGCACCATATTGGAAAATGGCGGCCATTTACAAATATTTTAACTACACATTTTTAATGTCTCAAAAACAATTATTTTAGTTACCAAAGTATTTTTTTTGTCTATTTGTAACGTAATTTTTCGTATGTGGTGAAGTAGAAAATTCAACTACACTGAAATGTTTTCTGTGGTTTTCTGAACAAGAAAATGTATAATAGTTTATACTTTACTCAAATGGATTGGATTCTATAAATATTTAAATGACAATGTACACGAGTAGTAAAAAAGTACCTGCCGGTATAGAAATATCAACTGCCAGGGTTAAAATCACTAATATTAAAACTAATGAAAGTGGATCACGAAATGAGAAATATTTACATTTCGTATGTAGGAAGAGGAAACATGTTGTTGGCTTTAGATTCCAGGAAAAATTTCCCGCCTCCCGCTGTCAGGCTTATTCGCCGATTCACAGTACTATTATTCTAATACGCTTACAAAACAAGTAATCTACACGAATCATTCATCAAGTGAGCAGCCTCACAGTGGTCGAATACAAAGAACAGTGTTGCCAAATCGTGGAAGTGGGTAACGCGACAGCTTAAACTTGAGTATACACGACGTGTATATTGAAACTAGACTGCAGCGAATCTAGCGGCAAGAGTCAGAACTGCACAATGAATATCACAGTATAAAAGACGCCCTCTAAGACGTCCACGTTGCTCGTCTATTTAATTTATTTCGTCCAAATGGAATGGAATAGAAATATTCCGAGGCAAAAGGGGGTTAGTTCTTAGTACGTCCAACAGCTAGGATTTCTTTGTGTGATATCAGACCATAATAGTCGGAATTAACATAGGGTGTCATTATCACGTCCGTATACGGACGTGATAAATCACTGGACGTGGTAATATATGAACGCAAAGTAATACATGGACGTGACAAAGATGGTAGCATATATATATATATATATATATAGAATGTATTAAAATTGTATAAGTTAGAAGCAATTATGTTTTGTCCTATTTTAATGAAAAACTGATGTATCAAATTGATTTAACGATGAATAATTGCTAACTTGAATTTAAAGGCATAAACATAATTATTAAATTAAGTTCCTATTATTAAATTCGAATAAAATATGTATTATTTATTTTTAATTAGAATGTAACATCTCACAGCATTAATAGTAGTAGCGCTGAAATCAAACTAGACAATAAAACAATAGATTAGGTCAAATAGTCCATAATCTCGAACGTCTTATAGATGCAATATATCCTGATATAGAAAATGTTCTACAACGAGATTATCATTGGCTTTGTTCAAGAGCAATAGTAGCATCCAGAAACGATGCAGTTAATGAAATAAATGATTTTATTTTGAAAAAAGTTCCTGGCCAAATAAAACATAAGTCTATTGATACAGTCATGAATATTGGAGACACAGTAAATTACCCACAAGAATTTTTGAATTCTTTAAATCCTTCTGGCCTGCCACCTCACGACCTGATGTTAAAGATCGGTACCCAAATCATGCTGTTAAAAAATTTAAGCCCACCTAACATGTGTAATAGCACAAGACTATTGACAAAAGACTTGCGAGATAATTTAATTGTAGTGACCATTCTCACTAGACCAGCAAGTGGACAACTAGCGCACATTCCACATATTCCGTTGGTACGGACTTACCTATATCTTTTAAATGCCTGCAGTTTCCCATAAAATTGTCATTTGCGCTTACAATAAATAAGTCCCAGGGACAAACATTCTCACTGGTGGGTATCGACTTGAGGAAGGAGTGCTTTTCCTATGGACAATTTTTGACAATTATATGTTGGCTTATCGCGAGTGGGATCTTCCAAAAATCAATACATTTTGCTGTCAGAAAATAATAAAACATTAAATATAGTATTCAATATATAGTATTCACTAATAATATTTCTTTCCAAATTAGTCATTAACATTTACATCTAACAAATAAAATATTGTCTTATTAATTATAAATTATTAACTATCTATGTATTAGAACAAAGTTAGACTAGGCATCAAAATTAAAAGCTCAAAATAAATTAGTGTTTACTTCATTCGTCTGGTAATTTTTTTCTTTTTAAGATTTGACACTTTGATTTACTATAGTTTTCACGATTACAAAATCCATTTAAGATATTTTATCTATTTAATTATGATGTAACAGCTGTTAGCAGGGGCGGATACAGGGGGAGTGTCATTTTTAAGGCCTTTTTCATATGTTTGATTTAACCCTACAAGCGCTAAATAACACTACAGCCCGCCGAGCAAGTGGCAGTCAGCACTAATGTATCGTCTTATTGTATTGAATATTTCATCATCTAAAAATCATCCAATCTCAATAAAACAAAAACCATTGGAAAGTAAATGTTTTAAACATTAGTTTTTGAATTTACAATTTTGTTCTAAAAAGTATATTTACATATTATGTAATATTATATTTACATCGTTTGTAATAATTGCAGTTGTCTAAAAAGATGACGCAGCGCGAGAAAAGAAAAGACACAAAACGTGTCACTTTTCTAAGGCCCATAATCGTTAGACAGACTAGTTTTGAAAAGAATTTAAAGTCACCTTTGGATTCGTCAAGATTTCAACTTTCTAACACTGTCTTCCAATCATTCATCACTCATATAATTTCTTAGCTATGAAGTTTTCTGTAAACCCTTAAGATTTGACAGTTTTTCAACCAATGAGCAAGCATATTTTGTAATCGATATATATATCTAGTACAAATCGATACACTTTTACATTGATGTTTGTATGAATTTTAGTGTAAATTCTATATTTTCGTTTGATATAAAGAAAACCTGATGTAGTGTTCATGGGCTACAGCTGTAGGTCTTGTCTGTGAAATATGTACCATTTGCATTTAGCCCAGCCAATAGAGCAAAAAGAAGGCTAATTTTGTTACTGAATTTTGCAGCAAGTGACATCCACAGTGACTTTAAGGGGAGCACAAGGGTATGTAAAATACAAAAACTATCAGGCAAGGAGCTGTTGCACATTTTGTATAAACAAAATTACAATAAATTAGGACTTTTTGGGTTTTACGTTAATATTATAAAAAATGATGAATAGATCACATTACTTAAAAAAAAAAACCTACAAATTGGTTTTTTATAGACCCCGACTGGACTATTTTTCAATGAGAAAAGACGAAAAAACGCATAAAAACTACCATTTAAAAAAAGTTAATATCTTTGTTAATTTACAATATTAAGGGCAGATCTTTCAGAAAATGATTGTTTATTATGTGTACTTCAAACAGGAAGAAGATGACATTTGTTGCATTAATAGTTTTTGCACAATTGCAGTATAAATAATTTAGACCATTATCTTGCATAATGCGCCCAATTAACCTGAGTGGCATGGTTTAAATTTACTAAACGGATTCTGAAAGTAGACATTAAAATCTACAATTCGTATATCTGCGATTTTTTAATAATGTTGATAAAGTATGATAAAAATGCTTCAGAACATAGCGCGAAACGCGTAAATTTGCGACCAACACCAACGGTAAATTTGCAGGAGAGGCAGTGGTAGTGATGGAAACAGTAGCCTGCCGTTCTCTTCTCCTCCTCATTATGCAAGATAATGGCCTAAATTGTTTATACAGTACTGCAATTTTGCAAAAACTATTAAAGCGACAAATTTCATCTTCCGCCTGTTTGAAGTACACATACTAAACGATAATTTTCCGAAAGATCTGCCCTAAATATTGTAAATTAACAAAGATATGAACTTTTGAAAAATAGTAATTTTTAAGCGTTTTCCGACTTTTCTCGGTGAGAAATGGTGCGATCGGGGTTTTTAAAAACAATTTTGTAGGTTTTTTAATTCTCAATAAATGTCCAGTTGGACGTATCGTGATCCTTACATAAATTTTTATAATATCAACGAAAAACCCAAAAAATCCAAATTTATTGTTATCTTTGTTTAAAAAAATATGAGCAAAAATTCCTTGCCTGATAGTTTTTGTATTTTATACACCAGACCTGTGCTACCCAGAGGTGCTCATCCCCCCCAAGCCTCATGGCGCCACCCCCTAAATGTAGATACCCCCTCCCCTTATAAACAATAAACCTTAACCTTAGTCTTAGTAGCTCTTGTGTTGTGACAATGAATGACCTGAACCTAGCGCACTATACATATCTACGATACTAATCCAATCAGGAATCAGAGATTTTGTAGTGTTTAAATAAAAAATATATAATGGTGTAAGAAATAGTTTATTGTAACAACGAATTAAACTACAGTACAGGGTGTTATTAGCAATGAAAATGATAAAATATAACTGTATAAGTTAGCAAAGTTGAAGATCTTAGCTACCAAAATCAGTATTTTTGTTGATACATTGGCTATTTCTTAGAAATTTAAAAGTAAAACACGAAATTTTTTGTACAGTTTTCTATAAATTTAGCATTTACTTTTTCTAACTTCTGTGGTTCTTTGAATGATTTATACAATAAAGTAGTGCCGTATTCTTCTTGATATTGTTAATGCAAATTGGTTAATTATGATGTCATTTGGAATTTCTTTGAAAATGTCTTTTTCAGAGGCTAGAATTAATAGACTAGATAACCACTTGTCACTCATACTGCTGCGAAGTCGATTTTTTTACAATTTTCAGTCTACTCATGGTTCTCTCGACAGAACAGCTAGTGACTGCCAAAGAAAGAAGGATTCTGTATAATATTACAGTTAAATTTGGGAATGATGGTATTGGACCATTGTAAGGCCGAATAAAACCTTGTTTCATCCACTGGTCTGCCATCCTCTCATTTTCACGTTTATTTTTGCTTGAAATCCTTTCATTTTGGACTGTCTCTTCTTCATGGCGTGATGACATCTCACCGTCTGATGAATTATCATGTTTATGAAGGATGTCTGAAATGTCTACTTCTTTATGCTACTTTGTAAAGGCTACTGAAAGTTTCCAATTCTTTTTTTAACTCGTTTTTAAACTTATAAGATGTTTCTTTTTACAATGCACCAACCACATGTCGTTGCGGTGCACTGTGTTACATAACATTTCTTAACATTTGTATTTGATCGCTTTTTTCAACGCTTGAGGCATTATTTAAGTCAAAATAATCTTATCTACTGCACACTGCACTGAAGCTGAACTGACTGACAATAGGACACTACTCTGTGATGGAAATGGAACAGCTGATCAGCAGGTGGGGTTGGAGGGAGGGAAGGAGCAGTGATAAGTCACACAACTGTGTTTATTTTGGAACCTATGGCCTTGACGGAAGCAATAGGAATTTCTAAGTTCGCGAGGCGGCAGGAGACGGGAAGGGGGTTGGGCATGACCACACCAAGATTCTACCGAAACCGAGAGAATTATACCGACAACGAACAAAAAATATCTTAGTTATAAATAGGTAGATTATTTACTGTACTATATACTACAATAGCAATACATTTGCCAATAATATTAATGTATTATTGTCATCCTACCGTACATACACGAAATTTCAATTGTGATTCACAAATTGTCTCATTTATTTATAGTTTCAAAAATCCCCCCAAATTTGTTTTGATGGCGCTCTGAGCGCCATATCACCCCTCTTCTGGGCACCCCTGGTGCTACCCTTAAAGACACTATGGATTTCGCTTGCTGAAATTCAATAACAAGAAAAAAATCTCTATTGGTTGGGCTAATTGTTATACGGAGCACGCCGCTGTATGGAACTGTATGACTTCAATAAGTGAGGGCTTGTGTTATGTAGTTTTAAATTTAGTGAAACAAAGTGGATTTAATGATCGTGTTGTGGAGTTATTGATTTTAGTACCGTTCCTGTTAACTCTTTAGTAGTGTTTATTTTATTCTTTAATCTGCAAGAAACTCTTGCTCTTTCAAGACAATATTTTATGGCCTAGAAATGCATTAAAAAACTATTTCATAGAGTTTATATATATTTTTGAAGTCCCCAGACCCTTTGTTGTTAAATTCTCGGTAATGTTGTTTTCGACTTCTTATGACACCTCCCAAAATGAAATCCTGTATCCGCCCCTGGCTGTTAGCATATAATAAATATTTTAAACAACCAGCATAACATGCCTAATTCTAAACAAAAATCAAGCCTAAATGTACAACTACAAATTGTATGTGTAAACACACATAGGCCTATAGTTTTAATTCTATACACAAATAATATAATATTCCTACGAATATCATTTAAAAATTTTATCCCAGTGCAATGAGTTCACTAATATATTTATTGATATATTTGTTTTATTAATATACATTTAACTTTGATTTGTCTATCCTTGCAAAGCCGGATCGGGCCAGCTAGTTTAATATACAATGAAACATTTTACTAATACATGTACAATGATATTGCACAAACATTAACTATTGATTGACATTAATGAACAAATGATAATGATGACATTATTCTGTATAAAGTTTACCTAACTCCATCATATAACAAATTTGTAATAGGACCTAGTAGTAGTTGTATAAGACTTCAAATATTATATTATGTATTGGTATAAAGATCATTATTGAGATTAAATTATTCTCTTTCTTTCAATCTAGATTGTTGGCAAGACATTTACATGGTGGAGCACACTTTGTTTTAACACAAGAGCACCCTAATAAGCTGAAGGACTGTCTCTATAGAGCATGTTAGCATACACATAACAGGAGCATAATGGTCGTTTGTCTCTTTTAATTCCCAACCAAAGTTTAATGGTGAAGGCAGATCTGGGTAAGGCTGATCAGCACGGCACCACTCTACGGTTTCATAATTAACTCTGCCAACATAATATAGTGTCAGTGATGATCTTGTTGGTGGCAAGTTTTCTCCTTGAGTTTCTTTCTCTGTGAACATCCATCATCTCAGTTTTCCAATGTTTGATATAATTTTGTTGATATAACATTAATGCAAGTCTTGGGACGTTCTGCACAGTCTTCCAAGCAGAAATCTTAGCAATTACTGCTTGCGCCCACTTAGGATTGTCGAATGGATACAGGAACAGACATATCCTAATACTTTCTGATAGTCAAGCAGCACTTAAAGCGCTGGACTCAGTACAAGTCACATCCAAACTGGTGAAGGAGTGCCTCTCAACACTAGTCAGACTCTCCACATTAAACATGGTGGAATTGAGATGGGTGCCAGGACACCGTGGCATTCCAGGAAATGAGATGGCAGATGCTCTTGCAAAGAAAGGAGCATCTACACCATTCACGGTGCCAGAGCCAATGTGCTGCATTAGCCGTAGCATGGCCAAGAGCGCAGTAAAAAACTGGGCCAGGGAAGAGCAACGCCAGACTTGGTGTAGATTACCTGGGCACATTCAGAGTAAACGACTGATCAAGGGACCAAACGCCAAGCTTACTAAATCCCTAATCAAGTTAAACCGACCACAACTCAAAAGAGTTGTAAAACTCATTACTGGACATGGCCAGTTCAGGAAACACTTAGCAACAGTGGGAATCCTTGAAGGCAACTAACGCTGTCGGCTTTGTAATCAGGCAGAAGAGTCAGCAAGCCACATCATATTTGAGTGCGAGATCCTGGAGCGTAGGAGGAGGAGGCTCTTTGGAATCCAGCAACCAGGAGACGAAGAAGACACATACTTGGTGGAGAAAATCCTGGACCTCACAAGGGATACAGGCTTCTAACGTGCTAGGCACGGTACACAGGGGGCACAATAAACCAAAGGTTGATTGATGTGAAAGGAGGAATCCACCCCAATATAATCTAATCTATGAAATATGTAGATTACTTTTGAACAAAAATCTATTTTTTACGGGAACCTCGGATCAACCAGCCAGGTCTCGGCCCCGATCATACCGATTAAGAAGGGTTCTACTGTATTGGCGAACAACTTAGGTGGGTTTGTGCTCTCCTTTAGACATTTTCAACATAATTTTTAAGTTTTTTAGAGCAAAAACAATGTGTTTGTGAACTGAATCAACATCTGCAATTCTGCAACGTTGCCTGTCAGCAATAAACTTTGTGATCTTCCTGTCTAATTCATCTATTATACCTTCTTGGTGGATAAAAAACAAGTTATAGCAATATGTGTTATGGAGGAAAACTGGCATATTTTATAACTCATAAACTGTAAAACATATGACAAAATTGATAAGGATCCAATGTTTTCTTCTGCTCAAGCTCAAAAAAAAATTATATATATATTCTATGCGCATTTTGCGTATGAACACTCTGGAAGGAGTTATACAATATTATAATGTGTGCAACTTATAATGTAGAATTACATTAACATTAATAGAAATGGAAGGATGTGGCCACATCAAGGAACCAATTTTCATCTTAGATTAACAAATACGAAATCGGTAAGCAATTAAAACATGGCTATCATTGCCTAATTTTGAACATCGTAGCACTTGTCTAAGAAGTCATCCCTTAATTTTTTATATGATCAAACACACAACTATTTGAAATGATTTCTGTATATTGTATTATACAGTAAAATCGTTTCAGCTTAACTTCAAACCCAACTAATCAAACATATTTATTGTTTCTCTCAGTTAAGAAATAAATTCTTATTTTCCTTTGTTAAAATTGTACCATTTCTGCTAAGAAATTAATTTCTTTTGCTTTTTATGAAGTCTAATAATCTGTCGCAATTATTTTTTTACCTCGACTATTCAAATACCAATTTTAAACAAAATAAACGGTATCAGTTAACTGACACAAACTTTCTCCCAACTTACTGTAGTCAAAATAATATTGTTTTTAATCATTTTATTTACTACTTTTTAGAACAAAACAAAAAAATAATATTCTACCTACGTCAATCGTATAAAAAAATTATTGTCCCATGCGGAATTCGATCGCGCGACCTTTGAATTACTGGCCGTGCTCGCTACCGTTGTGCTACCCCGTGCGGCCGTCGCCGCGATGCTAGATTGACAACATAAACTTGTTTATTTTTTAACATTTCCCCATAATTGTAAAACGCCAAAGTTTTGATAAAAGCGGGTGGTGTCATTTTGTTTGGCATCTTAAGCACTATAAATACTGAAAATTTGATCAAAATCGTTAGAGCCGTTTTTGAGAAATTTGCATTTTTGTCGTTTTTTATGGGTTTTTAGGGGTAAATTACCCTTAAAAATTAAAAATTCCAAAAAATGAAAAAAAACGCCTGGAGATATTAGGGTTTAGTACCTACATACCAAATTTCATGAAAATCGGACCAATAGTGTCCTCTCTGGTCGTGTATACATACTGACAGACAGACACCACGTTAAAAACACTTTTTTGGGTTCAGGGAGCACCAAAACAAAAAATTCCACTAAAAATATTTTTGGGTTCAGGGAGCACCAACACAGATAATTGCACTAAACAATTTTTTGGGGTTCTGGGAGCACCAAAACAGATAATTCAACTGAAAATTCAAATTCAAACATTTTTACGAAAACAATACTTTTTCCATATACTACGTATAGGGTGGAGAAAGTAAAATGATGATATGATAACCTTTAATTTAGAAAATTTATATTCATATTTTTACCTATGTGCTCTCCTTATTAAAATACCTCCACAATCCATAATATCCGTCACAGTATTATTTTTAATAATAAAACTTAACTAACTTTTTAATTCTAATTCCTTAACTATTGTTTCCAAATTTACTCCTGAACAAATTCAGAGACTTGGTACACGGAGTTGCATTGTCAGGACTAATGTCACCTGGTGTGGTCAGTCTTGTGTCAACCTCTCCCCTCTCGCAGCAACCACACTCCCACATAATAGTTTACACCTCTTTAAATGTATACGGAATTTTTGCATTATTTTCTCAATCTAACAAAAGTTAAAGATACATTTTTTAATGCATTTTCTCAGCTACATTGAAAGATTTCTTAAATTTTACATGACATAACAACATTGTTAAAATAAAACTGCACACTTTGAACATCTTTTTATTTACATAAAATTTTAATTATTGTTATATTCAAATAGTTTTGGCAGTAGTTTTATACTGTATTTATTGGGATAGTATTAAAATTACTAATTCAAATATTGATTTCAGGAATATCCAATTTTACATAATGTTTTGTTTCCCCAAAATCAGTTTACTTTTTTTTTAAATCTGGAAAAGACAGTATTTTTTATGCAACAGTCTAAATACATGCTGAAAGGGTACATCTTTTTAAAGAATCTGAAAGTTGTTCAACTAAAATTAACATTTTAAAATAAACTTTTAATATCAAACTTTGACTGAACATATAATAATTTTTTCTGTAGTCAGTGTTATGTTTAAAATTTGATCACGGACTACATCCTTACTTCAATTTTAAATCATTTTATGAACTTTCTGCTCTTTTAAGCTAAAGTCAAGCATGGGAGTGAATTACAAAAATCATACTCTACTATGAATTTTAATAATATTTTATTAAACAAGTCCAATCTCTCGCTTGTGTTTTCACAATCCCTGCTATAATAGCCCAACGAATAGAGATTTTTTCTTGTTATTGAATTTAACAGCAAGCGACATCACAGTGACCTTAAGAGCACATAGGTATGTAAAATACCAAAAATATCAGGCAAGGAGATTTTGCGCTTAGTCTGCCGTTCTCTTCTTCTTCGCTGCTGGTTCTCCCACTACCACTGCCTCTCACCATCGGACACAAATTTACACTATGTTTTGCGCTATGTTCGGAAGTATTTTTATCATATTTTATCAACCTTGTTTAAAATTCGAATATATACGAATTGTAGGTTTTAATGTCCACTTTCAGAATCCGTTTGGTAAATGTAAATCGGACCCCTCAGGCTTATATGGCGCATTATGCAAGATAATGGAATAAATTGTTTATACTGCAAATTGTGCAAAAACTATTAATGCAATGAATATCATCTTCCGCCTGTGTAAAGTAAACATAATAAACAATAATTTTCCAAAAGATATGCCCTAATATTGTAAATTAACAAAGTTATGATTTTTTGAAAAATGGTAATTTTTAAGCGTTTTACCTACTTTTATCGGAGAAGAATGGTCCAATCGGGTTCTACAAAAAAATATTTGGTATGTTTTTTAATTCTCTAGAAAAGTCCCGTTGGAAGTATTGTGATCCATTTATAAATTTTTATAATATCAACGAAAACCCCAAAAAATCCTAATTTATTGTTATTTTTGTTAATATTATAAAAAATGCGCAAAATCTCCTTGCCTGAAAGTTTTTGTATTTTACATACTATGTGCTACCCTTATTCACTGTGGATGTTGCTTGCTGTTAAATTCAATAACAAAATTTGTCTTTTTTTTGCTCTAAGGGCTAAAGCTACCTACAAAATTTTATTTGATTAATTATTAAAATATCAGTAAGCAAATCAAAAATTTTATATCCCTCTGGATGTGGAACCTGGTGCGGACCACACCGCCTGGTGATTCCATTGGGTATAAGTACCTAGTTTATTACAACTGTGACTATCATCACAGATTTTTAACAACAATCTTTTTGTTCTAAATGTTTTTTGTGTTAAGTTATTTTTTTAGTTCGATTTGGATTCTGGGTCAATCTGAAAATGTCTCATCTTTTTTCGTATTCATATATTCTTTACCATGTATGATTTTTCTGATGTTTCCAATAGATTACATTACCTAATATATTAAAACTATTATAAAGTTAAGTTTCAAAACGCCTGTCCATAATTTAACTTTTGAACTGTTAAACATTTTCAGTTCTGATTCTTTACAAATTTATTCAGAAATAATACAACTTTTCAACCTTACCCACTTTAAAGTACTTCCCTGCATCCTGCTAAACCGCAGTACCTTCATCAGTGTTATTATTATTTTCAATGTCTTTTACATCTTGGCCCATGCTGAAATTACAAGACACACACTGAAAAAATGAGTATTTGTTAATACCACTCTATAGGGTTTATTGCTTGAAGCAGTCTGAAAAATCAGGAATGATTATGTAGAAAGTGGCAGAAGCTGCTTACACCTTGAATTATTAATTTAGGTTCCAACCTTTCCATCAGTTAGGTCACTTAGATTTGTTAAATATAAAAATAATTAACTGTCTTGTAATAAAGTATTATGTTTAAATGTCCATAAATGACATTTTTAAGTATGCAGTATACAAAAATTGTTTTGAACAACACATTTTATTCATTTTTTAGTAAACCTGTATTTAATAAAGAATTTTTAAACTATGCTGTAAGTAGATGAATGTGGTCAAGATGCTATCAACGATGGGTCAAACATTTTTCTAGATATGAATCTGTTTCTAAACTTTTCTATCACCTGTCTATATAAAAATTAAGTAAAATACAAACACATAGATGTTACTGTTTTAACCATATTTAAAAAAACAAATCCATAAAAAAAATAGTTTTTAGTGAGAAGAGTAAATATGTTTATGTTAAAACTTTTAATTTCTGTTGCTATCAATAACTTAAAGAAGACAATACAATCACACTGATTTGAATAAAAACCCCGAACCACAAAACACGGAACAAAAACAATAACTAAACAACTAAATTGTAAGTTATGTTTAATACGTTACCCTTATGTACATTTCGATGACATGATCCATCATACTCAGAGGGTTTTAACACTACTCTGTAGTACCATTGACTATATGTAATAGTATATAGTCAATGGTAGTACTCAGAGTAGTGTTAAAACCCTCTCAGGATGATGACCATGTCATCGAAATGTACATAAAGGTAACGTATTAAACATAACTTACAATTTAGTTGTTTAGTTACCGGTATTGTTTTTGTTCCTTGTTTTGTGGTTTTTATTCAAATCGGTGTGATTTTGTCGCCACAGTGCTCTTTTATTTGTTTAAGACAATACAATGTTATTTTATTTTCATAATTGAGACATAATTAATTACTTCTAAATAATTTGTTATATACAATATAACATACCAGCAATATAAATGTACTTAAAATTGATTCCCATCAAATTAAATCAATGTATCATTTTATGTAAAATAGGATAGAAAATGAAGGTAAAATATATTTGTTTTGCTATTCTAAGAGTTGCAGATATTGCTAAGCGTATTTTTGAAAAGTGATCTATAAATTTTCTGATCAATTTTAGTACGTTTGATACAATATTAATGAATTGAAAGTAAGAAAATGTAACAATTCAAAATATCCCACAAAATTATTAACAAGCCAAAAGAATCATACATTAATGTATTTCAACTAAACACGCATGAGTGCGAGAGAGACAGAAGATTGATAGTAAAAATCATTCAGAAACAATCCGATCGACGACATCTAGCGGACGGAATCGCAAGCAACAAATTAACAAGATTCTAAAACACCCGACTTTCGATAACGTTTTACGTAATTAATAATATTTCCAGACCTCGTATCCCTATCTTTCCTATATCAAAATTCATCCAAATTAACCAACCAATCCATCGAAATTATAAGATTAACTCCATCAACAAGCGTTCGACCGAAACTCACTTTTTTAATCCACTCGAAATCAGACCGGCATACTAAAATCTAGGCCATATCAGAAATACAATCATCGATCCTAAGAGAACCAAAATTCAAATCAAAAAATGAAGAACACCATTAGATAGAATGAAAGATTCTTCATCAAAAATGTCTTTGGCAAAATTTTATAGGAAATACCGTTAAGCCATAACAATCCATTGAAAGTCGACGAAACAACGGCAAAAGTTAGATAGAGGAAGACGACATGTTTATTAAGCCCCGCCCACAGTCATGTGACCGCTTGCAACGCGGAAAACACCAGTTTAAAAGCCAAATGTATAGTTTTAATTGTAAATAGTAGATGTTAGAAAATAATTTGTACAAGGAGCTATTTTTGGTATTTTTATGCAATTTTCTTATTTAATCAATTTCTTTTAATTTTATTATTCAATATTAGTTGTAAAACAAAATTATTTCAAAATTTAATCAAAACAACACCAAATAAATACACTACATTTTAAATTACACTTTTCTGTACAATAATCCAAACCCCAGAAGATACGAAATTCACCAGGCCTTATGTACCCATTTCCTGAAGGCCCAAAGCAAGCCACTTTTGATCCCAGGATTTTAATTGTTGAAGAGACGCCTAAGAAGCCAGACCTATGACCAACGCTCTCCAATAAATTGAAGATTATTAGTGTTCAAACTTTGTCTACTTTTAAATAAATAACTTACCTTAACTCAAGTGAAGTGTAATAATAATAAATAATCATTTAAAGTCCCATAACCAGAAGAAGAAGTTATAAACTGGGTGAGATCTATCCATAGGCCTATAAGTACTTACTTCAATTAACTCTATCTATATTTCAAACCATCCATCAGTGAAAACTTTAATATTACATATTTTGGAAAGACTTTGTAAAATACTTTTATAAGAAGAATTTGTTTGGACCATCAGTATAAATTTAACTTCGATATAATTCCCCTTTTGATACACCTACATACACATACATTATAACACATTGTACTATTTTCCTTTCCCCTTTTCAATTTTTATCTTTATCTAGAATAACTGTTTTTTAATCATTACTTTTGTTTTCAATAAAATAATATTGGGAAAAGTCGGCACTGACCCCCCGAGATACTAAGAGTGTTATAAAGACTATAACGAACATTTGATTTGAATTAACTTGTTTTGTGAATAATTGTACATATATATATTAATTTTTCTTTCTTTTAATAAAAAAAGTATTAAAATTGTAAACCTATTTTGTGTTTTGAATTGCATTGGTAATCTAATAGTATTGTAACTTAGTTCCACAACGTGTGGCATTTTTCATAAGAAAAGGCTGATATACTGTAATTTGGCTTCCACAACGTGGGGCATTTCTCTCACAAAAGTTGACATATTGTAATTTGGCGCCGCAACGTGAAGGCTTTTCCCAATCTTACCATAAATAACTCCTTATTTTAAATAGATATAGAATTGTATAGTAATAGTTGTTGTATATATAGTGTTTAAGTTGTGATTTAAATTAATATGGAAAACCAGCCTACATATAACCTTAGGACTAACATCAGCCTAACTCAAAGGGCTCAAGAGTCAGAAGGCTTGCCTAATTTTCACTCGTCCCGCCGAAATGAAGACGTGATCGCGGATTCATTAGGCGAAACGATGGAAGGGTCGCGGATTCCCGATATAAGCAACCGCCGGATGGAAGACGTGTCTGTAGGAGAACGGAGTTTAAGGGAAGAAATGTTTACCGATCTTATAGGCGAACCAGAGCCGGATAATGTAAATGTTAGAGCAAGTCTTGAGCCAGATAAAATAAATCCAACCGACAACGCAACCCCCTCTAGAACTTCAACCCCACCCTTAACGATTGAAGATATGTTTTTTAATATTAGCCAGCAATTCCAATACCTAAACCAACAAATATCTGGTACAAATCAACAATTCCAACAAATTGACCAAAAAATATCTAGTACTAATCAAGAACTTAAACAACAAATTTTAAACACAAACCAACAAATTGACCAAAAAATATCTAGTACAAATCAAGAACTTAAACAACAAATTTTAGACGTTAATAACAAATCCACCGAACAATTTAAACAAATTTTAGACGCCAATCAACAATTCAAACAACAATCCGAAAAACAAATTTCACAAGTAGTTACAGAAATGCGAACGCAATATGCTAATCTCAAAGAAGAATTTACTTACGCACAACAACAAACCAAGGCCGAATTCAAATTACAAATTGATCAACATACAGAACATTTAAAATTACATGTTTCGGAAACACAAGAACAAACGAAAGAAGAATGCAAACAATTGGTTGAGAAAAACTACCGCGAAATTACTAATACCTTGCAGGAAGAAAGAGTTCGAATACAAAAAATTGAATTAGAGCAAAACCAACAAATTGACCGGATCGGACAACTCGTTTCAACCAATAATGATCGTGTTGAAAAGTTAGAAAAATTTGTAAAGGAAGACCAAACCCTATCCTCAAAAAACATCCATGTAGTTTGCGGAAGACAATTTGATGGGGCTGCTGATAATAATATACCTAAATTTTATGGGAGGGAACATAACCCCACAGAGATATTGAACAAAATAAAAAAGTTTCATGAGAGAAGGATGGCATTTAACCAGGGCAGCGATTCGAATATCCACTTAACCGACAATCTAGACATGTGTTTAGAGGGACATGCATCTAGATGGTTTAGCTTAATTAAAAATAACATCAACTGTTGGGAAGATTTTCAGGAATATTTTGAGAACAAATATTGGAGCCGAGAGATTCAAAGAGGCATTAAATATAAAATGGAGACAGAGAAATTTAAACCATATGGAACTCTGACCCGCGCCGAATACTTCACGGAGCGAGTTATCACGCTAAAGGCTATGAATCCACCCCTATCTGAGGATGAAATTGTTACCTGCCTAGCAGAACACTTCGAAGACATAATCCAAGACGCAAGGAGAGTCCAATGTATTAATGGAATAATGGATTTCATTTCTTTACTCCAAAGGGAAGACGTCAAAGATAGCCAGAATAGATCCCATCGAGAACAACGCCCTATATCACCCCTGATGCGAAAAAATCCCTCTCAACCACGCGAAACACACTTCAGTCCCCGAACAACTTTCCAATTCACCCCTCCACCAAATTTCCAACCCTATAACCGACTAAATAATTTCCAACCCTCAAAATATCGATCCCAACCCCCAAATAAAAACTATCAAAATCCACCAGCACGTTTTTCACCCCCTCAATCACCCCGAAACCGAAATTTTAACCCTACCACTGTCCAACCCTACCGCAACAATTACCCCAATCCTTCAAGACCCCAATTCCAACCCCACAACACGCCTCGATATCAAAATTATCCGACCCCTGAACAAGCAAATGTCTGCCATGCAATAGCCGAACAAGTTAAACCCCCAACCCCACTTATTACATGCTCCTCAACGACAAATACGTCAAAAAACTAGAAAGCACAGTAAATGTCCCAGGCCTACAAAAAGATATAATTCATTCCCTCATACCCCAGAAAAAACAAAACGACATTATCCCTGTGCAACAAAAACATCTCGGAAATATTAGGCCAATCCAAGAAACTAAAATTAATCAAAACAACCCCTCTAATAAAATAAATTTCATTAGCACAATGTATTGTGATCGAGAGTTTTTACTCGAAGAAAATCAAACTGAAAAAAGTTTAAATACAAATATCAATCAAATTAAATGTCCTGAAATCACCATCCAAATCGGATCGACGAAAACCTTAGCTTTAATTGACACAGGATCAAACATAACCTGTCTGTCTCAACAATGGTTCATAGATAATAAAGATAAAATCGGAAAATATGAAGAGCTGCCTACAACAAATATACAAATCCACACGGCTGTAGGAACAAAGACCCGCAGAGTATCTAGAATAATTATGATAAGAATGAAGATAGAAGGAGAAGAATTATATGTTAATATGTTAATTGTGCCGAATTTAATTAGAAACATAATATTAGGAATGGACTGGATAGTAAATACAGAGACGGAAATAAACTTTTATACGAAATATATAAATATGAGAATAAATGATAAGCGAATCGTTATAAAGTTTGAGGAGGCAAAGCAAGAAGGAATTCTATGTTATATTATTAAAGAAAACACACCTAATTATGATACAATGAATAAAAATGAAGAATACAACTATGTAAACAAAGATAATCAACAATGCGGCGCAAATAATCTTATCAATATTTTAGATGAACCCACTATAAACAGCACTTTAAAAGAAAATCTTAATCCAGGACCACAACAAAAATTAGAGTTAACTCAAGCATTACTAACTTATAGACCATTTACAAAGTCATCGAATAGAGTACAAGTTAATGACGTAAGACCAGCTGTTCTCAAATTGAGGTCAATGACCTACTTCCA
>JAGFPH010000462.1:428544-442429 GCA_018207615.1 Philaenus spumarius
TACGTTAAATAAAACTTACCTTGCACATAAACTGATTCTTGCATTCAGATATGGCAATTTTCACCATTTTTTTAATTGTCTACATAAACTTCCTCTATGATTTTATAGTAAATTTTAAAATATTTATATTGCTAAAATAAAACAAAAAGGCACAGTCAAATTTATTAATTTTTGAGCATTTAAATATGAATATTTCATTTTCTAAAGCACATTATACATGTATTGATACATTGATGTATGTACATACATTGATTTCCTTTTCTTAAGGCGCACTACACAGTTATGATGAATTAACTGCACAAGTACATCAATTTATCCAAGAAAAATAATGGTTTTAGTTTGAAACACTGTACAATCAAAATTTTTACAATTTATCATCTACACATTTCGGTCCTTGTGCAGGTAAGTTGTTACATATACAGAGGCATTAAAAGAAACACACAAATAGAATCTTTGTTTTATAAAACATGTTTATCCTTAAAAACATATCCATTTATAAAAAATCTACATTATTCTACAAATTCATTCTTCAATCAATATTTTCATAAAAGAATCTGAAAAGTAGGCCTATACATTCAAGAGATTTATCCAATACTTTTTATGCAGGTATTCTAAAAAATCTTGTAATTACAGATTTAGTTACTATTTTAATAATAAAGATAAAGTTCTTTGCCTTAGTGAAATGTAAACTTTTTCTTAATATGTTTGTGATTTGGTATTTTTAAACATTATTACTTTAGGTAAACTATTTTATTTTAAGATTTTAGGTTGAAATTATGTTTTTGATATTTAATTTCGAGATAAGCGCATTGTAGTTAGCGTGGCATTGCAGTTGAAGGGTAAGAATACCTGACTCCAAAGCTCAAGGTTCCTGGATCGAATCAAGGTGAAAAACATTGATGTATTGTTAGAAAAAAGTTGATTTCAGTCAGTGATTGCCAGTCTGAGTTTTCCACATTAAAAAAAAACTAAGGCATCCGATTTTAAATGGAACTAAAATTAAAAATTCTTACTTATTTTTATTATTTTTTTCCAATAAACCAAACTATAACCCTATGTTAATAAAAGTTAAAAAGAAAACAAAACACTTGGAATATCATTGGTTGTAGGTCATGAATTTAGAAGATTAGTCACAATTCAAAGTAAATTTGTATTGATTAACTTGCTGCACTTTATTGTTGGAAGAGCAAGTAAAATTATTCTACAAGTTGTTCACCAATTTACTGAAGAACAATACAGTTTTATATACACAAATGAAAAAATATAATTTTTTTAAAGGTATATTGTGTTCTTCTCATATTATTATAAAAACATACCATAACATACCCCCACAATATAAGTGACCAAGGACACTTTTAACATTATGAACAGTAAAAGGTTTTCTTGAATTTAGATTTATTTTAAATTTTTTGCTTTCAAAATTTTTTAGTTAGTTATTATTAAAAAGTAAGTTATACTCCTACAAGGTAAAATGTATGTTATAACATTAATAAGAAAAGTATGACAATAATGTATGAGCATCTTTATTTTTTTCTTAGAATAAACTAAATAATAAATAAACAAACACACATACTAAATGATTAAAGATAATTACTTTTTATATAAAATGTGAGTAATATTAAAAGATCACACATTCGCTATTTGAATAGAAGTTGAAAAAGAAATTGAATTAAATGAATATGTTATAATTTATTACTGATAATTTCCAAACCTAAATTTAAAAACGTAGCAAAATTTTCTATGAATCTACAGAAATAAAAAGATCTTTATTACATTCTAAAAAATACATTATATTCTACTTAAAAGTTTTGGCAATAGATATATGTGTACATAAATACACATACACATTATATACATATATATATATGTATACATTATACATACATTTATAGCTAAACATAAGCAAATAAGCTTATTCTATTTAACAACAGGAAGATTTAGCAGGTTCAGCTTCAACTAAATTAAAATCAAAAGCACCGGGTCGTGCAAATCCTGTTTTAATTCCATCCCACCCATCTTCAACTCTATATTCTCCCGATTTTATCCTGTTGTACACTTCTTGTGTCACAGCGGAAAATGCTTCTTCAACATTCAATCCGGTGCGAGCTGATGTTTCAATGTGATACAAATCATGTTGAGCTGCAAATTCTTTGACTTCTTCTTCACTAACTTCTCGGGATGCACCAGCTCTCACTAAATCTAGTTTACATCCTACGAGTGCAAAGGCTGGACGTCGAGGTTCAATGTGGCGTTTTGCTTCCATCATCCACAGAGGAATATGTTCAAAACTTGAATGATTGCAAACATCATAAACTAACAGTGCTCCAACTGAATTGCGATAGTATGACTTTGTTATGGACCTGTAAGAATCAAACACGTCTAAAAATAATTTTCATAAAACCATTATTCATTTCTATGGTTCGACTAAACTAAGCCGAATTCGAAAAAGTTTTACTGAACATATTTTATTTATTTCAATGTGTACAATACGATCCTGTATAGCCTGCTACGATTTTTAGGGACACCCTGTATATATTTGTATATCATTTAAGTCTGATTTGGGCCAAATTTGGTACACAAGTTAGTAGTCTTTGTCGCTCGGACGAGTTCATTAGCCACAAAAATCCAACAACCGGAAGCACGTTTTTTGACCGGAAGTGACGGGTTATATCTTAAGGAGAGAGCGAGGGTGTATCTTTTCCATGTTAATTTTGCATATTTGGTACATGGTACATATTTCTCAGAAACCATTGAAGATAATTGAACCAAGAGTTCTATACATGTTAAGTATACTTTAACACAGGGATTTTGAAAAATACCATTAAATAAATGTTTGATTACATTTTTTAATTTAAATTAAAAATTCTTGAAAATTTTAATTACATTTTTTTAATTGAAACTACTAGAGATATCTTTATTTCCCTGTGTTAAAGTGTGCACTAGTAAGTTGGTAAAATGTGGTAAAAATTTGGTTGAAATACATGCAGTAGTTCCTGAAAAATCTGCGCCTAAAGGTTAAAAAACACGGTTTTCAAGAAACGGCAATAAATGATGTAAAAACATAAAAGAATTCGCTTATAAATGAGGGGCTAGATAGGCAATATGGTTGTTTTGTAAAGTAACTAAGAGCGGTTATTTTTCAGTTTTATTCTGTGCAAGCCTTAGCCGAGTGGTAACATGGGATCTTCCTGATCAGAAGATCCCGGGTTCGAATCTCGAGAGACCAGGTAGCTTTTCATATCTTTAGTTTGAGGGTAGGAGGGCAGAAGTAAAGCAAACGGTGGTTGGCTCGCTTCCAAGCTGACGGGATATGACTAGTTGCCTGGTCTAAAGGCTTGGGATATTTCCATAATTTTACTGTAGTATTTCTGTATATATATTTTATAAAAAAAAAAACCAACTGATGACATATGGGGAACACTTCTTTCATTGATCCTAAATTTTAACAGAAGGAACTATTCATTCATAGTAGATTGATATAAAATATTAACAAAAATAATCATTTTTGATTTTTTGATGCAGTTTAGAAATAAAATGTGAAAGGTCTACTATATGATATCATACTATATCAATGCATTCTTTTTCGTAATATCAATAACACGTGAGTTTATTTGTGATCATATTTACATACCAGTTTAAAGTTAGTTTTAGTGTGGTAGTCTTAACACAAAACACATACCTAAGAAAACAATAATAAAACCAATATAAAATATTCAAAACACGATTTCCGAACGTATTCAATCAACTAACAAACATAAAACACACTATAAGTGATCAAATATAAACAAAGGTGTAGTAGACACAATGTCACAAACTTGTGTGGTAAAACAGCTGTTGCACTGGTGAACAAATTTCGTCAAGAAATTCAACAGAAGTATCATATGTTTTTTTTTTCAATCAGCCAATTATGCTACAATATCTACAATTATGCTACAATATGCTGCAATATCGATCGCTTCGAGATAGTTTCAAGTTTAGCTGCTAGATGGAAGCATCTGATGGAATGTTCCTGGAACCCATCTCGTCAAAACGCACCGAAGGAAAAGAAATCCCGACGTATCACGTACGGCAAAACACATTGAAGGGTTAATAGATAGTGTTAGTACAGTTAGCCACTTCATAACAGATTAAAATAAATTAGTTTGTAGGTCTACAAATATTTTTGCATGATAGTCTACTTTAAATAAAAAAATGATAAGGAAACTATTGGCCCAATAATGTAAAATTTATATCTTCATTACTTGTGATTCATCTTGTATAAAATTTCTTTTTTATAATGCAAGCTAATTACATAAAATTTTTCTCTTGAATTCCACATCAACTAGTTTATGCAGTTTTAGGCTACTAATAAAATATTTTAGCACACAAAATTTCCCCAGAACACACATTTTTTCACTAAAAATTTCGCCAAAATTTATCGCTATTCGCTATACATGCGCCGGACATTACACATGTTTGTTTTTATCTATTTCAACATATTTATTGACATTATTTTTTAATAACTATTATTATATTCACTATAAATTCCAATATAAATCTTCAAAAAAATAATAATTGCATTATTTTTACTTAATTAACTACGGTGAAATTAAATATCTTCGGTGAAATATCGTCAGATGGTCACAAAAGGACATAGACATAGACATTCTTTATTTGCACAATACATTTTTTTTATGTTTATGTACATACAAAACAGGTGCATCGTCACTTATATTATACAAACATAGAACCAAATACATGAAACAAGTACAATCAAAAATAGTAGAACACAATACAAGTTAGACATAGTAAAAATGAACAATTTCCATCAAGAAGAGGAAAATCAGTTCCAAACAAACTGGTCATACAAATAAGGGACTGTCAAAATATTCCTTTAATGAATAGAAAGCTCTGTTAATAAGCTCACTCTTTAGTTTTTCCTTAAATAATTTTACGCCCATGGACTTATAAAAACTAGGTAATGCATTGTACAATTTCAATCCTGCATATAAAGGGCTTTTTACATACAGAGTTAAACGATGGTTAGGTAATCTAAAACCATATCCACTCCGTGTACTATAATTGTGTTGGAATCTGTATAAGTCCGGTAATTCATTCTTTATAGAGTGTACATAACTCAAAGTTTCATAAATATATATTCCTATCAGTGTTAAAATTTTTAAGTTTTTAAAATGTGTTTTACAAGAGCTTTGTGGGTGGGAATTGGTCATGATACGTAAAACCCTTTTTTGCAATCTGAAAACCGCACCAATGTTAGTCGCCTGTCCCCACAAAACAATGCTATATCTCAGAATTGACTCTACATACGCATAATACACTACTTTAATAGTTTCCAAAGGAACACAATCTCTCAAGTGCAAAAATACAAAAGATATTGATCTAATCTTTTTTTGGATGTTGTCCAAATGTCCCTTCCAGCTGAAATTTGCATCAAACTGAACTCCCAGAAATTTGTGTGAGTATACCAAATTTGGGAAATTACTTTCTACCACTGTGTTTCTGACCAAAAATTTGATGACTTGAGTTTTGTCAAGATTCAGTTTTAGACCGTTTTTCTTAAACCAATCTTCTATAAGCTTTATCACCTCAGAAAGAGATGTAAGTAACTCTGTACTGGAATCATTTTTTACTATAGCGGTCGTATCATCAGCAAACAAAATCAATTCTTTATTTATTGCTTTGGGAAGATCGTTAATGTAAATCAAAAAGAAAAGAGGACCCAAAATTGACCCTTGAGGTACTCCAATGGTAATATATTTCCATTCAGACATATGCTTCTTACTGTTAGATAATATTATAGTTCTCTGTTTCCTGTTCAAAAAGTATGACTCTACCAAAGAAAGACAACTTCCTCCCATTCCATAATCCTTCAACTTAGACAGCAACAAAGAATGATCAACGCAGTCGAATGCCTTGGACAAGTCACAGAATATCCCGGCTGAGGCCCGCGACCCATCCAGCGCCTCCAAGACCTCATTCGTGAACTGTATGAGAGCTGAAGCCGTGCTTACACCCCTCCGAAACCCAAATTGTTTATCATAAAATAAGTTATTAGTTTCAAAGAAGTTCACTATCCTAAAATTTACAATTTTTTCACAAATTTTTGAAAAGTTGCTTAACACAGAAATAGGACGATAATTATTTATATTTGTCCTTAAGCCTTTCTTAAAAACTGGCGAAATTTGCGCATATTTAAGTTTATCCGGAAAAATACCTTCTTTCAAACACTGGTTGATAATTAATGCTAGAGGCTCAGAAATTATGTCTACAGAGGATTTGATCAACTTTATAGGTATTTCATCCCATCCAACCGAATTCTTGTTTTTCAGAGACCCGATAATTTTTTAAATTTCCTTTCCAGTTGTAAGTTCAAAATTACAGAGCGATACACTATTCTTAGCACAAATATCTTTTACAGACCAATGAACTCCTATAGCGGTGGCTTTTTCTACCTTAGTATTATGTGCTATGTTTGAAAAAAATTCATTTAGTGTTTTAGCTACATCAACCGGGTGAGTTATTTTGGTATCATTTTCATCTTTCAAAATAATTCCGTTATTTATTTTAAAACTATTTTGATGGCGTTCTTTATTAACAACATTCCAAGCAGCCTTCGATTTGTTTACTGATTGATCAATGTATATACTGTTCATCATTTTTTTAGCAGTTATAACTACCCTCTTAAAAATACTTTTATAATTTCACATAAACTTAGCTTAAAAAATGTATATTCTTATTTGATTTCGTTTCCCAATGCAATTCACGCTTTCTTTTACTTGAAATCTTTATACCTTGTGTGACCCAGTTCAAAACAATTGGTTTTGTTTTAGGCATATGTCTGAAAGTCTTTGGAGGGAAAACACTATTTAGCGTCATTAAAAAATTGTTTAAAAAGTCATCATAGTTTGCATTTACACTCACACTTGGATCAAAAATAAAATTATTATCTTGATTCAAACAATTGACGAACTCCTTCATTCCCATCTCAGAAAATATTCTAACATTAGTTAAGGTACATTTTTTTCTTATAGGTTCAATTTCCCCTTGAAACGGGAGATTTAAGAAGACAGCAGTATGGTCTGACAGTCCCAGATCAGTATTCAACCAAAACTTAACACTATACTTCCTCCCAGTAACAATGTTGTCCAGACAAGACCCTGAATGCCGAGTCGGTCTGGTCGGCTCATTAAACTGCAATAGGAATCCACTACATTCAATTATTTCTTTAAATTTATAGGAAAATATACTACTTTCTAGGACATCTACATTGAAGTCTCCAGCAATAAAGACTGATTTACTTTTTAAACTTTTTTGCAAAATATAAAGAAGTTTCTCAAATTTAGTTTAGAGAGAAACATTTTTTTTTTAATTATAGTCAGGGATTGTATAAATAGATACAAAAATTGAGTTGTAATCTAAGAGCTCCACAGCTGAACTCTCAAATACTAAATCTTCATTTAGACCCGAAAAATCATGTACAACCTTATATCTACAACTCCGTTCCGCCAACAGACAAGAACCCCCTCTCAGAAAGTTTTTTTCTGGCATAGAAGGCTGCCAGATTAAAGTTATTAATTGTATTCAGAATATTAATACCACTGTTGTCAAGCCAGTGCTCATTTACTTGAAATTACTTTGATTATTAAATTAGATTGAGACAGATATAGATTTAGCTCAGAGATTTTGTGTGAATTTAGACCCTGTATATTATAATGCATTATCAAGCTTAGATTTTTAAATAACCTGAATCTACCTAGCTCACTTTTAATTTTCTTTTCATCAAATACACTCTTGTTTATTGCTTGCTGCATTCGTCTTTCCTGTTATTAGCCATTTTTCAAGCAGTGTTTTTTGTCTATTATTCTTCTGCCATACACTATTTGCACTTTGTATATTTAATTGTTTTTTTGCTTCCTGCTCCTTTGCTGATTCCAACCACATCTCTAGGGCTGTCTTCTTCCTGAACTTGTTTACTTTTTTTTCCAGCAATTCCATCAGTCTACTGCACACCACCGCCTTGCCATGCCTGTTTAGATGGCCACTCAATGTAAAGTCATAAGATGACACTCTATCATCTATAAAGTTAATGCAAACGTTATGCACATTCTTGTTAGTGCTTGAATTAATGTGCTTGTGCATAATTTTATTTGCATTGTTTACTAGATGACTTCTCAACAATTCATTCGGTGGGCTTGGGATAGTGTTAATGATAATTTTTGATTGAAAAGAAATTGGAAGGACTTTCTCCAAAGCATCCTTAATATTATAACCGTAATTACTACCCAGTGCAACATCATTTGATCCTCCGAAAAAAAATCAAAACATCATCCTTTGTAAGTTTTCCTCCAATGCTTTGTGCCTTCTCAGCTACTTGTGCTATATTAGCACCTGAATACACATATCCCAAAATTTCATAATTTTGATCAACCATGTTTCCTAGCTCCTTAGCAATATTCCTAGCATGGCTGTCGCCCATAATTATTATTTTCTTTAGTTTCTTTCCTTTGTTTTGAATTATATTTCTTAAGTTTTGGTTTACTATAACTGGATTCACATGCTAATTGCAATTTCTCTTTACAGAAGGCATAGGTTTTAATTTATTTGTATAACAACAATTCAAACTTTTTCCACTTTCTTGCGGAAGACTGCTTATAACTCTAGTATTACTCAAATGTGGAAGACTGAGTCTCTGATGCTTATTTACAATGTTCCAGTTCATATCTTCATCATATTTGCTTTCAAGTTTAATTATAGTTTCTTCTTTTTCCAGCACTTTTAAACTCAGGATAGTATTCTGTTGTCTCAAATCATTTTCATTTCATTTCATTTCATTTTTATTAAAGCCAAAAGACATTTTTTTGCATAGGCTACGTCCAATATAAATTAACATTTTTAAATATTACAATAATTGACAAAAATATATATTCATAATTCAAATAGAATAATTAGTATAAATACTACAACATATAACAATTTTATACCAAACAAATTTTATACACCCGAACAATTAAAAACATATAAGTTAACAAATAATTTAAAACACAATTACACAAAGACAAGAAATCGTAACTATTAAAGCGGGGAACAAGCAATAAAATTTAAAATTAAACTAAAAATATAATATTCATAATTTAAATAGAATAGTTGATTTAAATACTACAACATATAACAATTTTATACCAATCTCGTTTTGAACAATTAAAAACATATAACAAATAATTTAAAACAATCATATAAACTACAACTAACATTTAATTTAAAATTGGAGAACACATCCAATGATTTCAATGCCGGCTACACTCTGTTGCTGAACTCCTCCACAGAGTAGAAAGATCTAGACAAAAGTAGCTGTCTAAGGCTGTTTTTAAAGGGTAAAAAATGCTGTAAATTTACATCTTGTGCCTGTATTGACAGCATTTCATTAAGTGAGTTTATTTCACTTCTCAATAATTGATTTTCACCTTTCAAAATGTCGACTTCATCTAAGTCATATCCTCCATTTTCCTCAGAAACTAAGTCTCCGTTCAAAAAAGCAAAACAAACATTACAGAGGTACTTATTACAACCATTTGTTGGAACTTCTACACTTCTAAGCTTTAAGCATTTGAAATGGTGCCAAATGTTACACCTGCAGCAAAGTATTCCAGATGTTCTTACTTCTTTGTTACAAACCGAACAAATTTTACATTGTTTATTCATCTCTTCCCTTTTTTAATAAAATCCTATTTATTTATCCCTATAATGGGTTTGTCAAAATAATTTGCTAATAATGTTGTGTACTCTCAGATTATTATATCCGCAACAGTAAGTTTGCACAACAATGTCAATAATGTTCATTGGTTACACTATGAAACACAGAAATCACCAATTCCAAAGTCCAAACAGATTAAGATAGTAGTAGTCCTATCTAGAATAAATTTAAAGCAAACAATTGCTTAGTCAACAATCAGTTTGTTCCATATAATGTGGTTTAACTTGATCAAGCTTGTTAGACTGAAGTTTATTTTGTCACTTAACACATTAAAAAACACAAGTTAGTTAAAACTGTTTATAAATTTTAAAAGCTATTTACTTCACCATTAAAATAAGACAAAGTCAGTTTTCACAAGACAATTTTTTCCACAAAATAAGATCAATTATTGCAGACACACACAACACACATCCAGCACTACCAACAGTTCTCTTCAACTCCAAGGTTTAAAACAAAAAATACAACTTGATTATTGCTATTTTATTATGTTTAAAAAGTAGGCCTAATAGGCTACTTAAGTGGTAAATACAAAGTTAAATGTTATGTTTAATTAGTTCCAATTCAATTACCGAATTACCTACCACAGTCAATACTGAATTAATTACAAAACACTACAATATAATACATAATAACCCTCCGATGGTTCACTACATTACCTCTTAAACATCACTAATAAACAATTGCGGCGGAAATAATCACTATATAAATTTAAACATCACTGTAATAAACAACCACCTAGACCACTTGCTACTTTATAAACTGACGGGGTCAAAAACTCGAAACGAAAAATATGAGATATAACAGTAAGTTATACCCCATCCCTCCACTCCCATCTATGCAATGAAAAAGGAAACAAATGAGTCATCACATTGTACGCATTTTACTAATAAAGACTAATTTCGAATCTCGGTAAAAAAAATGAAAAACATCAGTAATACCTACGCTTTAAGTATCGTTGTATAATTTGGTTTAATATGATTTCATTCTTATCACTTGAATAATATCATTTGTATGAAACTAATCAAAATTTGCATAACCGGTATCATAATAATTTTTTACTACCTAACAAAAGTATTTGAACGCAAGTCAAGAATCAATCAACTGTATTTCATCAACCGGCACAAAATTGACTGTGCACAGAATTTTTGTGTGGTGAAAATTAAATAGGAACGCTGTCGTCGCTGTCCGACTTGCACTAAAGAGCAGACAACACACTTTGTGTTGGTGTGTAGGCCTACCTATGTATATGCATCGTAAAAACCAATTAGGCCGACCTTTGTTCCCATTCATTTTTAATCTATTTCCCCTCAAAATAATTATATTTTCATTATTTTTTGTGGGTTTTTCCCGCCCAAAATTTCCCCAGCTGAGTCCCAATTTCCCCCAAACCTTGTTCGGGCGATCGGACATATTCTGTAGGCCTGCTAATAATAACCATTAACATTAAATAAGAGACTGTGATAAAAATAAATTGTGTACATCTACCATCACGATAATATTATTTCAAATCAATTCTGGAAATTTCTAAAAAAAATTTATATTGAATACCTCAATCAACCATACTGTTAGATTCCTAAATAACTGTTCTGCATTTTTGGGGAATCGGCTGTTAATAATAGAGGTTAATAAATTGTTTCATTATTACCAGAGTTGAATATTGATGAAGGTTGACATGTTGGAACCAACTGTTAACCATGATTGATGACATCTCTACCTTAAATCTAATTTTAAATGTTTTAACTACAATCAATCTACATGATTCTGATTACATTCACAGGCAATGATAACCACCCAGGTTTTTCGCCTTAAAAAAAACTGATTTTACATTCAAATTTAATGAAATTTAAATTAATCAGATTGAACAAACTAAAATGTACAGAATTTATTACAGCCTTACCTAAACTTTTCTTGACCAGCAGTATCCCATAGTTGTAATTTTATTCTTGTTCCATCACTAACTTCAATCAAACGTGCAAAGAAATCCACTCCAACAGTCGGATCAGATATCTAAAACATTGTTTAAAAAAAAAAGAGATTAAGTGCATACCAGTCAAATCAAACATAAACTTTAAGACTAAAGTTTACATTAGGACACTTCACCAACAAAAAAAAAACATATAAAGCATTTTCATAAATTTATTGCACAACTACCGCTGATATGTTTACAATGCTGGTAAACATAGGCCTACTGTGACTAAAAACTGTGAGTTAAAGACTTCAGACTATTTTTCTTTTTTAATTCTTGCATTTCTGTGCGTAAATTTACTATACGACCCTAAGATGATATTTTTGCAGTCAACGATCTTGTTTTACATTCTACTGTTAAATGTTAAAAACAGGTAAACATACTGTGACTAAAGACTATAAGTTAGAACTTCAGGCTATTTTTTAAAATATTATTCTTGCATTTCTGTTATACAAAACAACTTATAGTTTAACCCTTAAATGCATGATTTAATTTTAAAAATATGAAATTGAGGTTGGTTTTTTTTTAAATAATATATATATATATATATACCCCGTCAGCTTAGAAGCGAGCCAACCACCGTTTGCTTTACTTCCGCCCTCCTACCCTCAAACCACAGATATGAAAAGTTACCTGGTCTCACGAGATTTGAACCCGGTATCTACTGATCAGGAAGACACCACGTTACCTCTCGGCTACGAAGGCTTGTATAGAATAGAACGCTCTTAGCTACTTTACACAGCAACCATATTGCCTATCTCGCCCCTTTAGGCGGACCACCGTCGTTACACTATCTCCATCTAGGAGCCTTAGGATCAACTAAAATGAAGAATAGAATGTTGCAGAAATACATCTTTATGCTGCAAAGCTCCAAATTGTGTTTTAACTAAAGTAAAAGCAACACAAAATGACTGTCGTATTTTTACAACAACATGCATTTAAGGGTTAAAACCTAAAATGTATCGAAGTAATAGTACACAAGTTTACAATATTTTCACCACTGCTCAAAGTGAATTCTACTGCATTCTAACGGCCAAATAGTTAACTAAATTACATAGGACTGACACAGATATGAATCATCATGAATTTAATTCTGAACACATGCAAATTTGCCGATTTAAACGTAATATTTCGGTTTGACTCATTTATGCATCACTATGCATTCAAGGGTTAACATTAATAATTATTGATGTTACCAATATTTGCAAAGTAGAACAATTATTTATTTTTTGTTAATTATTTTAATCAATTTAAAATACATCAATGCAAGAAATAAATTTTTGCCCTTGTTATACACATTGGATTAACTTGAATGAATCGAATAGTTAACAACGATTTATATCAAATATCCATAGTTTGATATAAAGTACGATAAACATTATATGTATTTTGACAGACTATGGAAATTGGCATTATAAATTACCTTAAGTGAAAGCTGTAATCTGAAAAATGTCCAGACATCACTGCCTACTCTATCAGCGCAAAACAGCTATCATGGTTGAACTCACTGTACCCTGGGAAACTAATATACCTCAGCAGCATTTAAATAAGAAGAACAAATAGGCTACTATGAGTTAGAAGCAGCTGCAAGAATGAAAGGTTTTTGCCCTCAGTTGTTTGTAGTGGAAGTTGGTGCCCGTGGATTGCCATCTAAAAGTATGTACGACTTTCTGAAGGCAATAGAATAGGACTTGGGAGGAAGAAAATTAAGGAGTTTTTGAATCGAATGTCACATGGAGCTTTAAGCGCATCATATCTTCTTTGGATCAGAAGGAATGAAGAATGGATAGTTGGTGAGGGGAACGTTGTGGCCACATAAAGATGTCTTAACCCTCCTTGCCCGGTCGTCAGTCCGGGGCCAACCAAAGTCCCAAAAAGTAAACCACATCTGATCATTCTTGTGGGCCTGCCGTGAAGCCATGCTCTTCTCATCATCATTAGCCTATAGAATTTTATAAAGGGAAAATTTGGTGTATTCCTGTTTTGTTATAAAGTATTTTATTAAGTGATGTTAAGTTGTAGGAATAGCGGAGTCCGGCAAAATCGTGTTTATTTACATTCGCATGATTGTGCAGTCCGATGTCATTGAAAAGATAGAGATTTAATATTTCCTGAGTTAAATAAGTTGTGAATTGACTTTAAGTTTAAATTGTTTTATTTTCTGTTTA
>JAGFPH010000462.1:443180-455976 GCA_018207615.1 Philaenus spumarius
TTTTGTTGGGTGTAGTAAGTGAGCACTGATCATGGTCCCCAGAACACTACGTGATTTTCACCCTTTTCAAAACTTCTGATTGATTTGAAACTTTGCACACATATAAAGGACCTATTTCAATGCAATATTAATTATGTTGGGTGTAGTAAGTGAGCACTGATCACTGTCCCGAGAACAAGACGTGATTTTTACCCTTTTCAAAACGTCTGATTGATTTGAAACTTTGCACACTTATCAAGGACCTATGGCAATGCAATATTGATTTTGTTGAGTGTAGTAAGTGAGCACTGATCATGGTCCCCAGAACACGACGTGATTTTCAAACTTTTCAAAACGTCTGATTGATTTGAAACTTTGCTCACTTATCAAGGACCTATGGCAATGCAATATTATTTTTGTTGGGTGTAGTAAGTGAGCACTGATCATGTATGCGTCAACACGACGTGATTTTCACCCCTTCTAAAAATCGGAATGATTTGAAACTTTGCACACTTATCAAACACCGATGACAATGCAATATTAATTTTGTTGGGTGTAGTAAGTGAGCACTGATCATGGTCCCCGGAACACGACGTGATTTTCACCCTTTTCAAAACTTCTGATTGATTTGAAACTTTGCACACTTATCAAACACCGATGACAATGCCATATTAATTTTTTTGGGTGTAGTAAGTGAGCACTGATCATGGTCCCCAGAACACGACGTGATTTTCACCCTTTTCAAAACGTCTGATTGATTTGAAACTTTGCACACTTATCAAGGACCTATTTTAATGCAATATTAATTTGGTTGGGTGTAGTAAGTGAGCACTGATCATTGACCCGAGAACACGACGTGATTTTTACCCTTTTGAAAACGTCTGATTGATTTGAAACTTTTCACACTTATCAAGGACCTATGGCAATGCAATATTAATTTTGTTGGGTTTAGTAAATGAGCACTGATCATGGTTTCCAGAACATGACGTGATTTTCACCCTTTTCAAAACGTCGGATTGTTTTGAAACTTTGCACACTTATCAAGGACCTATGGCAATGCAATATTAATTTTGTTGGGTGTAGTAAGTCAGCACTGATCATGGTCCCCAGAACACGTCGTGATTTTCATCCTTTTCAAAACTTCTGATTGATTTGAAACTTTGCACACTAATCAAGGACCTATGACAATGCAATATTAATTTTGTTGGGTGTAGTAAGTGAGCACTGATCATGGTCCCCAGAACACGACGTTATTTTTACCCTTTTCAAAACATCTGATTGATTTGAAACTTTGCACACTTATCAAGGACCTATGGCAATGCAATATTAATTTTGTTGGGTGTACGTAGTAAGTGAGCACTGATCATGGTCCCCAGAACACGACGTGATTTTCACCCCCTTCTAAAAATCGGATTGATTTGAAACTTTGCACACGTATCAAAGACCGATGACAATGCAATATTAATTTTGTTGGGTGTAGTAAGTGAGCACTAATCATGGTCCCCTGAACACGTTTACTGCAGTCATTAAAAATATTATATACAGGGTGATTCACGACGATATGCAGAAACTTTGAGAGTTCATTCATTTTGTTGGGTGTAGTAAGTGAGCACTGATCATGGTCCCCAGACTAACTGTGACCAAATAAACATATGCAACGATAGTATTGAAAAGTGTATTGATTTTTCACAAAAATCGTCAATATCTTGAAAACAGTGTGTTCTAGAGCACTTTAACGATTCTTGACCCCTGTTTAGGACACACCATCTTTGCCAGATATGGGTTATATAACGATAAAGTGTATATACCCCTGGAGGCTCTCCCCCCAAGTCGAATTTTAACTTCTTCAAATTGGGTAAAATAAGTGAGTGACGAATGAAAAAAACACGTTATTCCGTCAGAGGTTTTTGACAATTCTCGACCACTCTTTAACTGACACCTAAATATAAACATTTTAAAATCTATTTGTCACAATTTGTCAACATTTACCATCAGACTGATTGTATTATACTTTTCTGCTTACACCATGAATTATACCCGTGCGAAGAACGGGTACGACAGCTATAATATGCCTATAATTTGATAGAGTTTGGAATTTTAATAAAAAATATAATATATAAATAACAAAAATATCACAAATATGCCTAAAGTTATATAAAATCATATCTAAATAATCTTTATAATAGTACACGTTTACCAAGTTAAAAATCTCCTCAACATAGTAATGTATGCCTACATAAAGTTATTTAGCATTTTTTAAATTATTAATTTCTGACAACTAAATGCATTCTTTGTCTTTAACAACAATCGTTTAAAATTGGCCTAGGCCGATTCAGTATTTTTAGATTATGTTTTAAACTATTAAAATGTAAAAGGAATTAATAATAAAGGTTTTATCATAGATTACGATTTATACATGGGTAATCCTACATACATCGACATGCAAGCCGTCACTTTAACAGTCACACGTGTAATTTTGTTGTATGTTAAACAGTCAATTGTATTTAAAATATTTCAATGTAAAAAATTAATAATAAAGGTTTTATCATAGAGTTAGATTTATCCATGGGCAATCCTAAAATATTTTAATGTAAAGTTTTTAATAATAAAGCTTTTGGCATAGAATATGGTTTAGTCATGGATAACCTTAAAATCCATCACTCATAACTGTCGCATGAAACTGTTTCAGTCTTATATATAGTTTTCTAGCAAATTTAAGCCTATGTGCTATGGACGAACATTTACGTCCGCTTTAAAATATCAGTGATTATTACGTAGAAAGGTTGAAAAATAAAAAATAAATGATTTCTACTAATTTAGACTATAAACATAAAAAATAAAAGGTCAGCTCATAACATAGGAAATACGAAACTTGCTTAGCAGTGAATGTGTTGGGATGAGATAAACATCCACTAACATATTGAACATCCTCCTTCACTTGAGCTACCGGTATGTATTTTAAATGCACAAGTATTTACAGGCATTTTTAACCAGTTCAAATCTATATATAGGCTATATAAAACCAAATACCACTCACTGACTGACTGACTCACTCATCACGATTTCTCAAAAACTACCGAACGGGTTGCAATAAAATTTGGTATGTAGCTTCCTCTAGGGCCCTATGTGTTCGCTAAGAAAGGTTTTCCAAAAATTGGAAATTTTAGGGGATTTTTTTAAGGGGGGGGGGGTCAAAGGTACTAGAAAAAAAACACCAAAAGGATTGGAATGAAATTTGTTATGTAGCTTCCTTTAGAGCCCAAGGTGCTCCCTAAGAAAAGTTTCCAAAAAATTCTAAATTTTAGGGTGGTTTGGAGGGTCAAAGTTACTAAACATCCCCATAAGAAACACATAGTGTACTATATTTATCGATATGTTTTTATTGCTAATATACATTTAACTTTGATTTGTCTATCCGTGCAAAGCCGGATCGGGGTGAATAAACATTAATTACTATGTGGCGAAACTTTGGACCGTGTGCGAAGCCACGGGTACAACAGCTAGTATTCAATAAAAATACTGCCACCCAATTAAACTCCATACAATTTATATGTAGGCTATCATAGAGAGATACATTTTAGAATGCTATTTTGTTAATTCTGATGTATTTATCTTTTGCTTGTTACTTACAAATTATTTTAGGTTATTTACAAATTAATAATGTTTTGTAAAAACAATCAAAATAATTATGCTACTAAAACAAAACATGTATACAAATTTTTGTGTAACCAATTCCTAGTAATCGGGATTTGTTTAATAGAATTTTATTTTAGCAATTTAAAAAATATTTCTTACAAGTTCTTACAAAATTACTTACAAGTACAAGTAATTACGTTCTTTACTGACACAAAAAGAAGTAATTACGAGGATAAGTTTATTTTTGTAGTTTAAAATAAATGTTAATAGTAAGTAAAAAGAATACTTATTTATAATACAAGTAAAACAAATACTTGTGGTTCATTCACTTAGTTATAAGTATTTACTTACAAAAAAACAAGTATAAGTATTTAGAATGGTGTATTCAATTTAGCCTTTATAGTTGTTAATTTTTGTGTCATACTTATATTTAGCTTTCCAAAGAATACTACTTTAAAATATTAAATACAATTTTAATGACTGCTTTTTAGTTACCTATATGATTTAAAATGTATTACCAAGATAGCTTTTTATTTTAAATTTTAGTCAGTAAAAATATAAATTAAAATTTGTATGATTATACTTTTGTAATTATTGTAAATAATTGCAAATTAATGACATAAACATAATGTTTTTGAAAAGGTTAAGATATATTCTTACAATTACAAATGTTGAAATGTGTAACTTAAATATCATTTTTTTAAACTGAAATCCCCAAAATAGTTTAATATATCTATTTTGAAAAAAATGAGGTGATTTTTACGACGAAACATACATCTTTAATGGGAGCGCGGTGTTTGTGTACTATAATGACGTCATTGGACAGGGAACGGGTCGAGGGGTTTGAGTTTGTTTACATGATTTGAGGTAACCTTTTCTATCTAGTGACCTTGGATAATAATAACTAACCTACGATCCCTAGACGCAAGTTTTACTCCGGAGTCTAGACTCCAGTCAATAACAAACTGTGGGATTTGGGATTGAGATTAACATCGTTTATTGTTTCTCGTTTCGTTTGGTACTGTTGCTAATGTTAAACAGTATGACAGAAGTGTTCTAAACTAGGTTCGAAGATACTATATATGTTTCTCGTTTATGTCGTACCTTTCTTGCAATTTGGTCATATAGTAAGTTTGTATTATTTAATTTTTCCTATGGGTTTGCATAAATTATAACCTATTTTTATTTTATAAATCTTTATGTTGTGTTTTATAAGTATACTTCAATACCGGCAAACTCCAGTCTCAAAAGAAAAATTAAATATTTTGTGCAAGTTTTTCCTAACTGTAGAATATAAATTATTTTAAATGAGACTAATTTTTTAAACTAAATGGAAATAAATACTTAATACAGGTTTTAGTGAAATGCTATCTAAATTCCTAGGTTAGACTATCAAACTACAATAAAATTATTCTTGATATGAGACACAAGATTGGTGCAATAATTTATTAAGCGAACTTTTAGTATAGGCTTACCTCTCCGCCTCTCCATGTACAATCAAGGCTAGTTTGTCAACCTATGCACACAGAACCGCTCAACTTCAATTGTATCACAAACTGTCAATGTTTAAATGTTAGGCCTATTCAAATACACAAACTTAAAGAAATAGATTTTTTCGTATGTAATGGATATATAACATTGTAAAAAAAGAATCTCATAATAAAGTGTCAACTGGCAAATTTTTTAGAACACCACTACTTCTTTTATTACGCCTGGGTTGCAACTTAAAAAAAACCTGAACGATGCTAACTCACAGTCTCTAATCACCGGTCCTGTATGTTTCCAGTTTTCTAACACTATATAAGTTGGAACAAGCATAGATCATGAATAATAAATAGATCTTGCATCCATACGGGGGTTGTGTGCCGGAAAAAAGGTGTTCGCGAAAATAGTACATGATCGCGCCACGAGGTAGCGATAGGGAAAAAGCATTGTAAGCATTGGTGTTTCCAACCAGCTTCCTTCGTTTCCTCAATAGATAGCGCCAAAAAAGTTGAATATCCAGTGGAACAAAATATTGCATTGGATCGGAGTTCTATTAGGTTATCCAAATACAATGGTACAAGTTAAATTTATTGCATGGTTTGTTAATAAAAAATGCATGGTAGCCTACTTCTATTTAACCTTAGAACAGTAGCATTATTTTGATGTCCCTTATTGGTAGAATTACATAAATTTTACGTCCTGCTGATTTGTTGACATTTAGACTGAAATATTCAGTAGGAGGAGAGTAGGGATACTTGAGCATATGGGATACTTGAGCCAGGCATGTTTTCTCATATGTAGGTAAATTTATCTTTCCAAAGGAGATATCACTGTTTAGTGTTCATTAGTATTTAACAATAAAAAAAACATCAGCTGTCTCAGAGCAAGTTTAAAGTTGTGCTGACCGTTTACTGTTTTTCACCTCTATAAAGTAAATAATTAGGTAATTGGTTTTCGTTTATTGTTTCACATGACTTTAATTTTCATTCAAAAGAGGCTTAGTGTCTGAAATCATTGCAGTTTTAGCCTTATTTTTCTATTATAACAGTTTGAATAGCTGCATGCATAACCTTAGAAATAGCCTCTTGAACCAAAATGGTGAATGTGGGGATACTTGTGACACTCAGGCTGGGGATAGTTGAACATGGCTCAACACGTTGGATTATTTGAATATCCCAGGAGAAAGTACCAACCAAAATAAAACTGCTACAGGTGAACTTAGGCCTTTGCCTACCCTCAAGTTATAGATTGAACTGCTAAAGGCTCTCAACAAGTAAAGCTATTGTTTCTCCAGAAGACCCTATCCGAAAGCTTTGCCTCTTTTGATGAAAGGTGGCAGGAAAAAACTAAATCCACAATTTTAACTTCTACTCCAGAAAAGTTAAAAATTGAACAGAATCAAATAAAGAGCAATAAGAAGAAAATCAAAGAGGAAATTTAATGAAAAAACTTTGGCCTACAAAAAAAAACAGAAAAAATCAAAACAAATCTCTTTCTGAAGAAATCAAGAAAGAAGACTATAGGTAGAATCATCTGACGCAGATTCTGACAAATATTTTACTAAAAGTAGGAGCTCAACCATGACATGAGTGAATAAATTGAAAGTGAAGACGAAATTGTTAACAGGAAGCCAAGCATAAGTGATTGGTTGTTAGTAAAATTTGAGGGGGGAAATCTGTTAAACGGTTTGTCGGAAAAATTATAAATATAGAAAATGAAGAAATAAAAGTTAGGTTTGCAAGAATTGCTGAGTCTAAGTTTAACTGGCCTCCAATCGAAGACATTGCTGCAATTGAAAAATACTAAATTGTGATGATTTTTCTACTACCAATCATTAACACAAAAAATGATCGTATCATTTATCGTTCTTATCGTTTTATTTTCAAAACTGGTTTTGAAGGGCTCTATGTGTCTTAGAATTTAAGTTGATAACATATAATATGTTTAACATCAGATTAAGTCCAAAATTAAAATGCTGTAGAACCAAATGTTTGTTTAAAAATTTATTTAATTTTTCAGATCAAGTATCCCCACCTACTGGATCAAGTATCCCCACCATGGGGGTCCTTGAGCCATGATGTAAACATTTCTATAAACAATTTTTTTTAATGTTCATTATTTTAAATTCATATTTTTAAATACATAATTTAAAAGAAAACAGGTCAAATTATACTATGACATATTCAAAATTGTTTAATCTATTCATAAAAAAATTTAAATAATTAAAAACAAAAAAGTGGCTCAACTATCCCCATTCTCCCCTATTGGTGTAGATATATGTAATTTTTTTGGGATGTTTTTAAAGGTTTTTGTTTACTTTAATAAAAATGTAATACAATACTGGTACAGAATACAACTCAGGAACAAAATCAACGTGTAAAATACCTACAAAATATTTTACGTAGGCCTATTGGCAGCGGTACATAATTTTTACATGAGAGTAATTTCAGAACTAACAGAATAACAGACCTAACACACACTTAATGTTAAATTCACAACGCCTGCTCGAAGACAACTAACGATAGAGGCACTGCTAGAATTGCAGGGGATAAATCTAAATGACTGACTAGTATGGAGGAAACGACTTCATCCTACACGTCATATTTACGTAAGCTGCTGTTCTAGAGTTAAATATTTTAAAATTTAAATTTTTTTCAAATAAAATGTAAACAATTGAATGAAAAGCTTTATGTCTGCAGAAGACTTCTTAGGTCATTCCAGTTTTTTCAAATTGTATTTTTTCATCATTAGTAAAATTGACTAAATTGTGGGCTGATTTTTTTCCAGGCTAAATTATATTTCAATTTCTTTTATTCCTATAATCTAGGCTTATAAATGAACTATGTGGGTTGAACCATTAAAAATTTTGATATTTAATGTTGGTTTTATATTGCTTAACAAGTTAACTGCCATGGGGGTCCGATCGGGTCAGCACCGCTTGGTCAGTTGTATCACTGAGGATGACGATTTTGCCGTTGAAACGCGTTTGATCATTAAATGTATGTGTGTGAGAATTAGTGTAGGATATTGTTATTATTATTTTAAAATAATTCCTTCTCACTCATCAAGCTCAAAGTGTATTAATAATATTATATAATAATATTTAAGAAATATTTGGTATAAAATAATATTATTTTTGAATGATTGAATTTATATTAAATTAAAGATGCAACTGATTTATGTACATTGCATATTATTCTCTGTGTTGTTAGGAAAAATAATGCTTTTTAATACCGGTACAATAAATTTAGGTACCTACACAATTTAGGCCTATTGAACAATTTTATCTAGGCTATAACAAATTTGTCTTGTACAAGAAAAATATAAAAAATGAGTCAATAATTAAAAGTAAATAAAACTCAAAAATTGTATGTTACAATGTGATAATATGGTTTACTTGTGAATGTTCTTAAAACAGTCCTTGCAAAGGAATGGCTTTTCTGGACATACTTCACAGAATGTTGCCACATTTTTTGGCCTCCCGAATTTACGGCTTTCTGGTACCATATTTTGCAATATTTTCTGATCCTCCTTTTATTTCTGCCTTCACTAACCAAATATGTAGGTGCTTCAGATAAGTAGTGATGACCCATTAACTTCACAGGATCAACAACCTCTTCCTGGATGCCTAGGAGTGAATACGCAACTAGACATTCTCTAAAAGTAGTAATTAGAATTAACATTTTTTCTTCTATGCTGAGTAGTAGCACCTACACACTCCTTATAACCTAGTCAAGCATTGACCACAGCTATACCAAAGAGCAATTCTTCAGCAACCTTGTGATACCATTTTATTAATTTCCGGATAGCTATAGGCCTACTGTACATCAATACAGATCAGATACATCAATTCCCATTTTGGCTTTGTTATACTCTAGGCCTACAATTACAAGCGGTTTTAAAACATTCTCACCTTATCTGGTTTTTTACATGTATCAACAAAGGTTGAATGATGTTTTGTTGACATTATTTTTACTTCTCTCTTATCCATTAATCTTGAATAAACAATGCCATTAGGATATTCAAGACAAGTTTCAAGACATTTCTCCTTTTTTTAAAGTCAGCTGTTCTCCATTTCAAGTAGTACTAGGAATGATTTTTGTGGGGAAACCATGCTTGTTTACGAGTGGTACAAATTGCACAATTAATTATCTTAGATGGATAATGAAAAAAAATCATATTTTGGGAGTTTTCTATGAATTTTGTCCCTTGTTCAGGGAGCTAAACTACCTTTTCATAGGATTATAGTAAATTGAATTGTATTTCGAATGGTATCACTCACAAATTGTACTCGGGCTTATGAGTGGTAGAAATTGCGCAATTATCATAGATGGATAATGAAAAAAATCATATTTTGGGAATTTCCTTTGAATTTTGTCCCTTGTTCAGGGAACTGTAGGCCTACCTAAAATACCTATGCACAGGATTATATTAAATTTAATTGTCTTTCGAATGGTATCACTCACAAATTATACTCGGGCTTATGGGTAGTAGAAATTGCGCAATTATCTTACATGGATAAATGAAAAAAAATCATTGATCGAGGAGTTTCCTATGAAGTTTGTTCCTTGTTCTGGGAACTGTACCTAAAATACCTTTGCAAAGGATTATAGTAAATTTAATTACCTTTCGAATGATATAACTCACAAATTGTACTCAGAAGGCTTATAGGCTACTCCTCAAATCCCTACCTAAAAACTTTTAAACGGTATAACTCCGTCATTTTGAATCGGATCGAAAAAAAAAAGAAAAAAAAGTGTACCTGAAGAATCCTACTAGGATCTTGAGCAATTTTGAAGCATATTTACTACCACTTATCAATCCGGGAATAAAACGCACTTAGGCCTATATATATTAATTAATGTTGGGTATCGTCTCTAATGGTCTGAAACGTATAGAAACGAAGTCCTACCCTCCTCCGACCAACCTTTTTCAAGTTGGGTTAAGTTAGCTCTTATTTTTTTTCAAAAATACGGCTAATAACACTAGTTCTTATCAGATATTCTGTAAAATATTACATAGGCTAGGTAGTTTATTTTTGGCTAATATTATTAGAGTGTGGATATGGAAAATTATCCACTAAATATATAAACGTCTATCTAGTAAGTAACAATTAATTACAACTTTATGGCTTTTTGATTGAAAGTATTTGTATATTAAGTTTTTTCTTATTTTCTTTGCTTTAGACAAGTTAGGCTCATTAAGAAAAGGAACAGGAGAATAGTGCAAGTAAAACAAACTTGACTTTTATTTCCATATTAAGGCAGTGTAAGAAATTAATGAGTTGGAACATTAGAGTTAACCATGTAAGCTAAAGTTATTTTCAATGTTTTTTAAAATATGTCTTTTGTGTTTACTGTAGTAAATGTCATCTAATAAACACAAGAAAAGAAAGAAAAGTCCTAATCACTGGAAAGAAGATGTCATCTTAAGTGAAGAAGATATTGATGAACATTGGACTGTAAACTCTAGTGATTCTGACCATGAAGATATTAATGAAGGGAAACGTTTAACATCATTGGTAGTTATACAATTACAAATATTTAAAAACAAATCTTTTAAGGTCTTGTTAAAACCTTAACCTGTATATTATATACTCAACTAGAACATGTTGGTATTAATAATAGTTAAAACCAATTCTACTAGATTTCATGTTTTTATAAATTATTTGAAACATTTTGTAATTGTTTTTAAATGTTACAATATACTACCTCTAGGTCTGGTTCTATAACCTGACTTAATTAGATAAATGAATGAATGGAGGACACAAATTTACAAATATCAAAGATTATTTAATGGCAATTAAAATGATTAAATTAAAATACAATTCAAATCCACTCAGGCTAGCTCAAATAAATTATCTCTTGTCTATTTTGGATATGATTGTCTCTTAATTGCACAATAGCTTATCTCGGGGGGGGGTGCCGACTTTTCCCAATTAATATTAAACAACCATAGATTCTTTTATACAAGATTAATTAATTTAAAAAAAATTTGAATTAAAGTATAGTAAGTGTAGGTAGTAGGCCTACAAATTGGAAATTGCTGTGAATGTTGGTGTTTATGTGTGTAGAATAATTGGGAAGCACATAGTATTTAATGAAAAGTTCAACATGTAAGCTTATCTATCAGTTCGTATTCACAGTCTATGGTGATTGTATAAATATTTAAGGTGAAGTTCTTCAAATTTGGTGGTTAAATGAAAAATATTTTGGAAATAGTATTAATCCCAGTTTTAATGTTCTCTTCTGGTGATGTGGACAGATAATTGTTATAGATTTATGATATCGCACTTCACTATACCGAAAGTTAATAAGGCTAACGTTGAACAATATCTGTAGCCTACTTGTAGTATCAGCGTTGGTCTTCTGGTGTTGTAGACATGAACTGGTAACAGGTCTGCCTTCTTTGAGGTCTCAGCAACAATTAATTTTTTTAAATCACTCTGGGCTTGGCTAAGGCCTTCAGGAACTGGTATTTGGTGCCTTATGAATTTTACATCTGCTGGGGCATTTGATTGTTGTATTAAATTATGTGTTTTTGAATGTTGGGTGTTGTTTTTGTGTAATTTTAATTAATTTATTAAATAATTTGGTTTTGTAATTACAAAAGTGATGAAAGGAATGAGAAATTTGATTAAATAAATATATTAAAGAAAAATACATAATAGCTCCTTGTACAATATTTTCTTAAGATCTAACAACTATGACTAAAAAGATGCATTTAGCATTTTCAACATTGGTTACAAGAATTCATAGACCAATCACAGCGATCTTTGGGTTTCGTGAGAGGAGTCTAACAAACATGGGGGACTTGTTTTTAAACGTATATTTGTTCTTCAGATTGACTTTGTCTAATATTATCGTCTCAACGGTACTTCTTCTGAATCTTTGTCAAAGACATTATGTATGTAAAATTTTCTGTTCTATACGACGGTCGTGTTCATTTTTTAATTTGAAACTTACTTTCTTTGCAATCAAACTTTTTGTTTCTTATTTGGCCTAGCGTTTTACAGACTGGCCTATTTTCTGTCGGATTTGAAATGTGAATTTTGGTTGATTGTTTTGTTATTTGTGTGCTATTAGAATTTTGATGGATTGGTTGATTAATTTAGAAATATTTTGATGTAGGAAAGATATAGATACAAGGTCGGGAAGTAATTTTAATTGTTAAATATGTTGTCGAAAGTCGTGTATTTGGAGATATTTGCTAATTCGGTGTTTGCGATCATGGCCGATAGATGTTGATAGCGTTGATTGTAAATGAATGGAATTCCTTCGAAGGTTTTTCTGTCTCTCTCGCACTCATGCGTGTTTAATTTTAAATGACGTGATTTCTTATTTGGACGATTTACTATTATTTGAAATGAATATTTTGAATTGTTACAATGTGCTTGATCATAATTCAATAAAAGTTAATAAACATTTTTTAAATATTTTTTTAGAATATCCTCAGAATTATTTGTAATATGAATCATTGCCACAATAATTATCATCAAAAAGAAAATGTTAGACTATTTTGTAAAATCTTGTAAACTGATCATGGTTAAATTCCGGCTGTTCCTTTAGTATGCAGAATATTAGAGCTCTGATTGTAAAGTTTCACAATTGATACTAATATAAATAAAGGAATAATAATTGTACTCTGTTGAACCGTAAAAGCATTGGAACGCGCCTAGCGGGAGAATAAGCAATTC
>JAGFPH010000462.1:456076-473296 GCA_018207615.1 Philaenus spumarius
GAAAAATATTTTGGAAATAGTATTAATCCCAGTTTTAATGTTCTCTTCTGGTGATGTGGACAGATAATTGTTATAGATTTATGATATCGCACTTCACTATACCGAAAGTTAATAAGGCTAACGTTGAACAATATCTGTAGCCTACTTGTAGTATCAGCGTTGGTCTTCTGGTGTTGTAGACATGAACTGGTAACAGGTCTGCCTTCTTTGAGGTCTCGGCAACAATTAATTTTTTTAAATCACTCTGGGCTTGGCTAAGGCCTTCAGGAACTGGTATTTGGTGCCTTATGAATTTTACATCTTCTGGGGCATTTGATTGTTGTATTAAATTATGTGTTTTTGAATGTTGGGTGTTGTTTTTGTGTAATTTTAATTAATTTATTAAATAATTTGGTTTTGTAATTACAAAAGTGATGAAAGGAATGAGAAATTTGATTAAATAAATATATTAAAGAAAAATACATAATAGCTCCTTGTACAATATTTTCTTAAGATCTAACAACTATGACTAAAAAGATGCATTTAGCATTTTCAACATTGGTTACAAGAATTCATAGACCAATCACAGCGATCTTTGGGTTTCGTGAGAGGAGTCTAACAAACATGGGGGACTTGTTTTTAAACGTATATTTGTTCTTCAGATTGACTTTGTCTAATATTATCGTCTCAACGGTACTTCTTCTGAATCTTTGTCAAAGACATTATGTATGTAAAATTTTCTGTTCTATACGACGGTCGTGTTCATTTTTTAATTTGAAACTTACTTTCTTTGCAATCAAACTTTTTGTTTCTTATTTGGCCTAGCGTTTTACAGACTGGCCTATTTTCTGTCGGATTTGAAATGTGAATTTTGGTTGATTGTTTTGTTATTTGTGTGCTATTAGAATTTTGATGGATTGGTTGATTAATTTAGAAATATTTTGATGTAGGAAAGATATAGATACAAGGTCGGGAAGTAATTTTAATTGTTAAATATGTTGTCGAAAGTCGTGTTTTTGGAGATATTTGCTAATTCGGTGTTTGCGATCATGGCCGATAGATGTTGATAGCGTTGATTGTAAATGAATGGAATTCCTTCGAAGGTTTTTCTGTCTCTCTCGCACTCATGCGTGTTTAATTTTAAATGACGTGATTTCTTATTTGGACGATTTACTATTATTTGAAATGAATATTTTGAATTGTTACAATGTGCTTGATCATAATTCAATAAAAGTTAATAAACATTTTTTAAATATTTTTTTAGAATATCCTCAGAATTATTTGTAATATGAATCATTGCCACAATAATTATCATCAAAAAGAAAATGTTAGACTATTTTGTAAAATCTTGTAAACTGATCATGGTTAAATTCCGGCTGTTCCTTTAGTATGCAGAATATTAGAGCTCTGATTGTAAAGTTTCACAATTGATACTAATATAAATAAAGGAATAATAATTGTACTCTGTTGAACCGTAAAAGCATTGGAACGCGCCTAGCGGGAGAATAAGCAATTCTCGGTTATAGGCCTAGATATTACGTGTAAAATCAGTGGACCTTGTACCAAACATAATTTTATTAAATCATTTAAGATTAATGCATGACCAAAACAAGGTGTTCAATCGATGTACCAATATCATACCCATCCATCATAAATTTACGAAAAAGCACCTTTGAAATTAGAAAAAATATTTTGACTTAAACTGGACCAAATCGAGTTAAATATAATAAAATCTAAACATCATCGCACCGAATTTAACAAGTTTTAGTATATTAAACGAACCTACAAAAATAAACAAAACCTATCAACAAAACTCGCATCGAAAAATCGTTAATCCAGAACACATTATCAAATATCCCGGAAAATTCATATGAATAAATACCAGCCAATTTATCTCGGCTTACACCTCGAATGCAAGTCCGCCATTCCGAAACTCCGACCATCGTCTTGCTTACGTCATTGATTACGTATTTTACGAATTCTTAAATTCAATCGTCAAAGCTTACGTAGATCAGATCCGCCATTAATAACACAGTTTAAACTACTCAGTGTATGTACGCCAAAATTTATTTATTTGAGTTCAAGTTATTAAAAGAGTTTGTTTCTCCAATATAATTTTTAAAATTGTATAGATTTGAAAACATTGTAAATTAATTTATAAGTTCACCTCATTCATAATACTTCATTTTAATTTTCGGTGTGATCAGTAAAAGTGCCTTTAAGCTAATGTTAAATGAAAGCCTACAAAATTTTGGGTTCGAGATTATTTGGGATTCAAAAAAAAAAAAAAAGACGCTAACTCAATTGTAGTGTTACTTGGACAGTATCAATACAGCTACCTAAGAGGGCAGACGTGTTAAATTCTTAGATTACTTGGAAACTATAAAAATAAAGGAAAAACAACTTACCTGGACCTCAGAAGTGGACTCAGATCAACCTTAAATTAGCCATACAAAACTACTAAACCAGTGAGACCCATCCAGGGTATAATTAAACATTAATTAACTTGAATCCAAAATTAACAATCCGAACTTGGACTAAAGTTTCATTGATTTTATTTAATTCATGGTGTTCATGTATCACATTGTCTCATATATGTTATGATTAATTTAAATAAGTTTGTAACGGTAAATAATATAGAGATATATAGGCTATATTTAATTGTGGTGAGGCCGGCGAGAACCGTAAACCCCCGATAGAGTCATATTTCATAATTTGTTAACCTAATGAAGTTGTAATTATTAATTGTGTAAATGCAGTAATAATGAATCGTTATTAAACAATGTATAAATTTTAATGAACAATTCAAACCATCCCTATACATAAACATTTTAGTGAAAGGGATTAGTATATGTTTTTGAATATAACCAAGTGGACATTGGCTTATGTATTTAATTGTGTACATTGGTGAATAATATGTACATCATTTTTGTTTAATTCTATTAATTAACTTTGAATTATAATAAATATCAAGTATTTTGTTACCCTGAACTCAATTGCATTTTATTTCAAAGTTAATTTGGTGATTTGATTCAGGACTTTAATCATTAGAATTATTACTAGACACTAATGTATATTAAAGATTACAATAATCACTGATTGGACTAAATTCGTTATTATTTAATTTGATTTTGAATTTATGAAATATACCAGACATAATGTTAACCCATGAGTAGGCCCTATATGGTCTGGAAATCTTAAATGTTGTAATCAAAATAAATTTAAATATCACTTTTAAAATTAATCGTGATATTAATATTATTCAAATTATTTTCTCCAAATTTTGTTAACACATTTGTCAAGAATATATTAATATATAATAACCATAGGATAACTTATTACATTGGCGTCCAACGTAAGGGCTCTCACCACAGAGAAGCAACCTCTTTTATTTTAAATAATTTTATGAAATTAACATACATAATTAACATAACCTTTTCAGCAATTTATTTAACCATTTTGTCATGTATGTGTTTATTTAACTGTGTGATATAGCTAAATCGTGTAAGACATTATACCGGTTATCTTATAATAACTAACAAAATGGAAAAAGACAACCGATATAATCTGAGACAAAACCCAGAACCATCAAGGATGGTGAAGGAGTCAATAGGCATAACCATTACATCTAGGCGTAGCAACGTCAACGTTGAAACCCAACCTAGGGATGAAGAGATTGTTTTATTGAAGAACAAAGTACAGGCAGGCGTGCTAATAATTCAAGCATTGTGTGCCTTGAAAGTATAAATGTTCCTGCTTTTGATTCCTTTTCAGAAAATGAAATTGTTGAATATGATAATCCAGATTTTGGGATTATGACAGTGGAATCTAGTAAGTAGTACTAGTGATATGATAATGTTTTGACAGTATTGTATATAGCCTTTAGAAACAGTAATAATAATTGGATAGGCCTAAAAGAAAAAAACTTCCAAACCATCAGACATAGATCTTGTATTTACATTTTTAGATAATCAACCTGAAATGCCAGTGGTATAAAAGCTACAATCAATAAAATATCAACACCCTTTGATACATTTTCCCCACCAGAATGCTGAGGTAAATGGGTGACAGCAAAATGTATACCATCATATTACAATATGTATGTAGTCAAAAAACCTAAATTGAGAGAATAATGGTTCACTGACAATTTCATCAACTCTTTATATGCTACACCAGTAATTTCTGGAAGTACATTCATGGCTATCCTTGTAAATTTGTATATAAGTGACAATACTTCATAAGTTCGACTGAATGCGATATGTCATGGTCCATTGGACTACATACCATAAATCATTTGTTGTGTGAATTTCCAAAATATTTTTCTCCTTATGAAAATTTGACTTTAGATGAAGAAACATGTGGTTTTAGAGGTAGAGTAAGTTTTAGGGTATACTACAAAAACAAACCAAATAAGTATTGGATTAAATAATATAATATAATCTTGATATTTCTTTGATATATTTGTTTGCGGTTTTAAACTCTAATAATTATTATTGTGTGTGACTCTTCAACTGAATTACTAAGTTTTAGGTTTATATTAGTAAATCTGAAGACAATTCAATATTTTCTCTTTTTCAAAGATTTTTATATGATTACTTTTATAAAGAGGATATTTTTTACTTGGACAGGTTTTACAGTTCACCAGCTGTTTTTTATTTTTTATGGTTAAGAAAAACCAAGTCAATCAACACTTGCCCTTGGAATAGGAAAAAATTGCAAAAATCCGTCATTACAAAAAAACTAAAAAGAAATGAATCCTCTTTTATGAGAAGAAAACATTTCTTTTGTATCAAGTAGAAAGACACTAGAGATGTCTTAGCTTTATCATCAGTTCATAAAAAGACTACAACAGATGTTGGGGTGTGCTCTAAACAAGGCATGATGTCAAAATCAAAACCTGACGTAACTATTGATTATAGTAAAAACAGTCTAAAACAGGTGTAGACAGACATGATCTGATAACTTCTTATTACCCATTCAAACACAATGAAATGGTAGGCAAATAATTTTTTTCATTTGTCATGATGATAATTACAAATTCATTTATTTTATACCATATGGCAAGATTCTAATATTTGAAACAATATGTCATTTGGAAAAATTTATTACATTTATTGGAACGGCTTTATAGAAAAATGAAGGAGTTCTAATGCAAGAAAACACCCCAGCAACAGGTACACCAGCTGTAATGTCTGCTCAGAAGAAACTAAAACATCAACTGGAAAGAAAGTGACAAGTTGGTGGAGGTGTCCTAGACTGTTCAATAGCATTATGTTTACCTGACAGTTTTAAAACTTATACTAAAGCTAATTATTTATAGAATTTCACAATTTGTATTATATTCTGCAATATTTGCTCCATTTTCAAAAACTTTTTTTGTAAGTAAAATCATTATTTATGAATGTATTTGAAATTGAATTGCATTTTCTGCTTTTTTCAAATGATATGTAAGATTCTAGATAACACAAAATATCAACAATACCAGAGTTTTTTTTTACAAATTTAATAATATTGAAATGCCCAATTTACCTTGACAAAATAAGTTACAAAGCATTAGGCTATAAAGTGTTAATTATTGTGTTGTTTTGTTTAAGGTGAGGAAATCGTATGTTCAACATTTACATGGAACTTTAGAAAAAAATTTTGAAGAATGGAAGAAATCTGTGAAAGATTCCAATTCAAATTTCAATATTCAAAAATGGGTATCTGTGTTGGAACAAAAAGCCTTACGATCCTGTATGGTAGCTGAACTGTATCAAAAAACTATGTTACAAATGGTGAGTGTATTTCTTTACATAAATTATAAATATTATAGCAAGTATAATTTCATTATTTTGTGGAAATATAAAATTCTAGCAATAAGAGAAAAGCCAACTTCATTTATTTTATACTTTTTATAAATACTATTACTTTGAGATAAGTTGGGTCAAAGTTAAAATTGCTAGCAATATATTTAATTTCCTAACTACTTTCATAAAATTGCTATTTGAAAGAAAAAATGTAATTGTTTTAAATACTTGTTAAAAAGTAAGTTAAAACATTCATTACTGTGCCCCAAGTGACAAAACTTCTTACATTTTAAAACCATTAATGTTTTCCCTCCCGGATTTTTTCGCAGCCAAATAAAAAAAAAATAAATCCTTTTTTATGGACAGGATGCCAGGGCTCGAAAACCCAGGGCTCAAAAATTTTGTTTTGTGGGCTTTAGACGAATAAGATAAATCAAAATGTTGAAAAAGTGACAAAAATTACGTCATAATAATCGTCCGAGCAATGTACACAACCAACATGAGTACCAAATTTGGACCAAATCGGACTTAAAGTGCGGCCTCTAGAGGGCGAACACATATATACATATACATATATGAATTTTAATGACACCCAAAAACGTGTTCTTGGGACCATGATCGGTGCTCATTTGCTACTCCCGACCTTAGGTCTTACTATAAGGGTCACTGCAATAGCTCATTTTTCCTATGGAAATTCTCTAATAACGGAATTTTACAAGCATACTAAAACGCTTTTACTTATACTACACGCGCTATAACTTTGCACTTGGGATTTTTGGAGTTTACTGTGAAAATGGTATCGGCAACGTCGCACTGCTGAGACGAGCGGATGTGTCTTATCGCGCTGACTCACAGGTGCACTTCCTGAGAAGGCTCTTTCAAAATTGCAAATTATTATTTTTTTCTTCTGATACATTTTTCAATATTTCTTATCATAACATGTTTGGTCATACTTTGCTGATAATAAATATCTAAAATGTATTAAAATTGGACAATTATAAGTATTGTTTATAGATGTACAGGATGATTCAGTAAAGCGTAGCGGGCTATGCAGATTCAGATTCTACATGCAAAAATAAGTCGAAAATGTAGTATAACATTTTTTCGATTTCGGCTTAGTTTAGCCGTAATTCGCCATTTTGTTTTTTTACAAAAGTTTACTGTAACTCTGGAAATAGATAAGATATAAAGTTCAAATTTAGAATAAGCATTTTATATGTTACAATTAACAAGTAGTATACCAAACACAAAGAATTTATTTTTATAATTTTCAAAATGGCGGCCGTTACAAATTTTTAACGTGGAATATCTTAAAAACCGTTAACTTTACAAAAAAATTACAAGAGACAAAATATTTTTATTTTTTAACGACAGACAGTAGTTTTTTTTTGTAGTTTCAGTAGGTCAAAGGATAACCGAGTTATCGACAAAAACATAATTTATTGGTAATTGTCTGCAACAAACAAAATTAGCCTAAAATCATATATTTTTTTAAATTTAACAAATTTTTTAGTTAATTTTGTAGCGGGCTATGCAGATTCAGATTTTACATGCAAAAGTAAGTCGAAAATGTAGTATAACATTTTTCGATTTTGGCTTAGTTTAGCCGCAATCCGCCATTTTGTATTAAAAAAAGTACTTTGTATTGTACTTTTTACAATAAGATATTTAATGTCAGCAGGTTAAAAACAACATTTTTGAAAGTTTATATTATTTTGAATTTATTATTTTGTTAATAGTATTTGTTTTATATTTAAATGTTAATTTTTCCGCAAAACGATCACAATATATTTAGTTTACCCTTTTTTTCAATACTATTAGTTGTCTGATTACAAACATTTTTATATATTATTTCTTGTTAGAAAATTATCTTTAAGATGCATAGTCATAATGAACTTTTCATTAAGTTTTGAAGAAAAAGTGTAATTTTACTAGGAGCCTAGTTGTGAGTCATCGTCCAACCGGATACATTTGATAAGTGGGATGGGGTAGCGAGCCGACCCGCAGCGTTGCCAAACTGTGCAAGTCCCAAGTGAAAAGTTATCGCGCGCGGGGTATAGGCCTATTGAGAGAGGAGATGTTTTAGGAACAAAGTACAAAGACACATAATATACCTGGCCTATGTAACAAGCATTGTATTTGGATAACCTAATAGAACTCCGATCCAATGCAATATTTTGTTCCACTGGAAATTCGATTTTTTTGGCGCTATCTATTGGGGAAACGAAGGAAGCTGTTTGAAACACCAATGCTACAAATGCTTTCTCCCTAGCGCTACCTCGCGGCGCGATCATGTACTATTTTTGCGACAACATTTTTCCGGCACACAGCCACCGTATGGATGCAAGATCTATTTATTATTCATGATCTATGGTACAAGGTAACTTTGGCATACGATTTGAATGGATTGCAAGTTTGGTTTTATAAACATTAAATGGTGCTTAATATTGAGAATATTGAGTTTATATTCTTTAATTTAATAAGGAAGTAGTCAGCTATACCACCCTTTGTATAAATGTTTACAATGTGTTTATAACAATACTGTACTTGATAATAATTATAAGCTTACATTAATGTAACTCTTTTAAATTGATTTGTAAATACAGTATAATAATTACTAAATATTTATATATAAATAAATTTTGTCAGATTCTACATAATAATTTGTTTTCAAATATCCATATAATATAGCATTTTTGATATGTGTAGAACTACTTAATCTATGCTACTTTTAATATATTCTAATATTCTAATGTTTTTCGTTTTTTTTCGGAAATCCCCAATATTATTGTCGGACAGATGGTTCAATGTGTTTGAAATATTATTACATACAATATAAAATAAAAATTGTATGTTAGGTCATAAATATAGGGGTTGCATAAAACCCTTAACTTTAAGGCGTCCGACAACAAGTATGCCCCGAAAACTTTGTCGGACAAGGTTACCACTTAGTTATATATATATTTTATAAATGATTCTGAAAAAAGCAGCAGTTAGGTACTAAATTTTTTGACGCCATAACTTTGCCATGTTAGGGGTGTCGGACGCGCAGAAATGACCACTAATATTTGTCCGACAAAATGTTTTTCGCTTTCTACATAAAACAAACTTTCGATTAAAAGAAAGATTATTGTTTAGGTTATAAATTTTTTTACCGCACCAAATCAATGACTTTGCCGGGTTCTCAAAGGAAAACGCCCCGCTACCGAGAATTTTTGCAAATAAAAATGTTGTCCGTTTCTACTTACTTAAATAAGAGATATACGAAGTCTCAAGAGTTAGGTAATCATAAACTTTTAAAGGCCTGGGCCCTAGGACTATTAGTAAGACAAAAATTTTGTGGGCTTTCTTACTTTAAGACAACAATTTTCAAAAAAGGACCAACAATTAACTATGTGATAAGGTACATGTTTCCCGTTAATGATATTTTTATTGCGATCTCCCTCTGAACTCAAAACCATTCAGTAAGACAACATTTTTGTGGGCTTTAGACGAATAAGATAAATAAAAATGTGACAAAAATTATGTCATATGGTACATGAAAATTTCTTGCTTCTTCAAATCAGTACTAGTCTTGTAACAATTCAAAACATTAAGAAACAAAATATAGTAAATTAATCAATTCAGGAAGAATCAAGATTTCAAACTTTTCTTTTAAATTACGATCGAGAATGGATATCCGCGACACTTAGCGGTGATGAACAACTACCCGAATAAACTCGGTAAGGCGAGAGAAATAACGTCTAAATGAAAAACCAAAACGGCCTGTAAAAAGAATGAATTTTATTATAAATAAAAGGTCTTTAGTATGAATATGATAAAGTAACGATAAATTAGGAAAATACAAAAACTTAATGTAAACCAGTCGAATCGACAGAAAACATCTGTGCTCGTCACGGCACGAACTCTCGTATCATCACGAACCCACCCAATATTAGTCTATGAAATCAGCTGCATTTTTTATAAATTAAAAATAACTATTTTCGGTAATAATAGACGAGTATAAAGGAAGTAATAAGGAGTTATTCATGTATTTTCTTTATTTTGTCCAAGTAATTATACTTTATATATTCACTATCTTATTTTATAAACTTGTTGAACTTACCGTCCAATAGTCCAATTTCACACGTCCAACGACGGCCGTTTCGGCTATTCAGCCATTATCAAGTTAGGACCATTGTCCTTCGTCATTAATAAAAATAAAAACACATAGTACACTTAAAAACACTTGCACAAAGAGTCCACAATTACAAAATACACGCTCGCACATTTTAATGTCCGTGTGGTTAGATCACTGTCCACGGCTAGACTGTCGGTGTTACGTCTGTGCATAGTTCTTATCTGTATGTGTTTTTGCAATGTCTATTACCAAGTCGAATAATGCGTTGGAATTAAAATTGAAACTCATTGTTTTGTATCCAAGTCACTGGTTATAATGAATAAAATTTACTATGTCCGTCTATGTGACTTTTATTATAAAGTACTTTACTTACGGTACTTACTCCATGACGCGTTTTGGAACTGGTTCCATCATCAGATATCCCCCTGCTGAGGTCGTCATAACATTAAAATAAATTATTAAAAGAAACATTACACATACTTATACACGCGTACATCAACACAAAACACAAGAACACAAAGAATATTCCGCACCTCAAATAACATAAAAAACTTATTGAAACCTAAAAAAGCAACACCGTTAGATCAAAAGTCGGGTGTATACAGAATTGATTGTGATGAGTGCGAATGCTTTTATGTAGGGCAAACGGGGAGGCAATTTAAAAAACGCTATAAAGAACATCTCCCAAGTAACCGTGGAGCCTTTGTCAAATCCAACTTCGCACGCCACATTATGGATGAAGACCATTCTTACACTAGCTTCGAAAATAATTTCCGTCCATTACATATATGTAACAAAAGCAAGCTAATGGACGCACTAGAAGAATACGAGATATATAAGGCACAATCAATGAATCCGGAGCATGTTTTAAACGACCAACTAAATTTTAAATCTAATTTAATGTATGACTTCGCGATAAAATTAGATAAGGAAGACAAACAGCAAGCGCAGTAAGGCAGGAAGGGGAAACAGTGAAATTAGTAGTCAAACGTAGTCGATGGTGTGCACACGCGGTACATTTTTTGTGTTCTTGTGTTTTGTGTTGATGTGCGCGTGTATAAGTATGTGTTATGTTTCTTTTAATAATTTATTTTAATGTTATGACGACCTCAGCAGGGGGATATCTGATGATGGAACCAGTTCCGAAACGCGTCATGGAGTAAGTACCGTAAGTAAAGTACTTTATAATAAAAGTCACATAGACGGACATAATAAATTTTATTCATTAAAATTGAGTTTATCATTAAGTAGCGTTCCTTGCTCTGTCTTGAAAGCTTTATAGATCTCATACTGCTCCAGAGCATTCATAAGCTTCCCTTTGCTACACTTATGCAAAATGGTTAAAGATCTGTCAATCACATCATATTTGTGTGCTGTTTCCATAATGTGTTCAGCAAATTTTGAATCGGTTTTCGGAGGTTGTGCCGATCGTATTGCGGGAGGAAGATGTTCTTTAAACCTCTTATGAAATGATCGTCCAGTTTGCCCTATGTACTTTTTGGGGCAATCAGCTCATGCTATCTGGTATACTCCTGTTTGTTTTAATTTATTGTTGGTATTTGGACTTCTATTCAATATTTGCGATAAATTATTTCTCGTGCTGTACGTGGTAATGTACCCTACTTTTCTGAAGGCATTGCTCAGTGAGTTATGTAGTCTCTGGTTGTATGGCACTGAAATGTATTTATTATCTGTGAAACATATCCAAATTATAATTAAATATCATTAAATTTCATTTTATTTTTTAAACGTGCATATACATTTATATTCACCAAAAGAAGAAAGAAGAAATAGTGAAGAAAAATAAGTTTTCTCTTCAACAAATGAGGCCTAAAATTGGATTATTCTGGTAAAAACCTATAAAATAAAAATATTACATTTGAAGCAGCGGAATATTTTAATGCACAGAAAACCAATTGTCTTTGAAGGATTAATAGGAAGATATTTAATGAATAACAAGCAATTAAGTTTAAATATTTGAAATTAAAGATCCAATACAAGTCAAAGACTAGAAGATATAAATATTTTGGTGAGATCTTTCTATATTTTCTAACCTTATTTAAAATAATTTATCATTGGAATATGAACTCGTAATAGATATAAACTTTGAATTTAATCAAAACAATTTTGATATTATAGACAATTTCCTTCTATGAATTTAATAACTTTTTGTGCCTTAGTGAATTGTGTAGTCTGTGACAACTCAACTTGTATTGAATATTTCACCCATTAAAAATCATGCAATCAAAATAAATCAAAAACCGTTGGAAAAGTAATGATCTAAACTTTATATTTTGTATTTACAAGTTTTTTCTAAAACGTATATTTACATACGTAATCATCGTTGCAGTTTATTAGTTTTCTACAAATCAATCGGCACCCGTACATTCACCTGATTTCGTCATAAAACACAACGAAGTAACGCATCTTTCTTCTCTCTCTAAAGCCCGCCCAGTACTTATTCTAAATTAAACCTAGATATCGTTGGATTCTTCACAATTTCCCCTATCTAATACTGCCATCCAATCAAAAATCAGACAAATAGTTCTAAAGTTGTGGAGAGTTTTGTAGACCCTTGCAATTGGTCAGTTTTCCAACCAATAAACAGCGTTATATATTACACGTGATATCTGTGTGACCTCAATCTATTTTTAGAGATATTTTAGTATCTTTGTAAAGATAATGCTTCAAGCTAACTTTCCCTGTAAACCAAATATGCTATATTTGAACAGTTTGTTGTGTAGAACCGTGAGAAAGTAACTGCTAATACGGTCTCATCTAATGTTTGAATTTGAACCCTAACGGACTTTTATAACATGGGTAGACATAGGAGTTTGCACACGCATCATGTATAGTTTGTATAGACGAGGTATTTCTATACTTGTTCTCACTTTTGTTATTCAAATAATTCTAAGTCAAACACTTTTATGAAAAGATAATTTACAAGTATACAGTTCAATTCTTTGATTTATTCTCTACACTTTGTTATAATAATATTTCATTTTTGGGTAAAGCAAATATTCCTAAATTACGTTTCAAACTAGGCCTAGTTTTGTTAGCAGTCGTGTAGATGGAACATAAAAACTGGTGTTTTCCAAGTAAGAATTTTGAAATTGATAAATGTTTTTATACTGTTCTATTTAGAACTAAATTACAAAACTTTTTTATGCTCATGAAAAAATTACAAAAAATGTTTACTACTTGTTATGTAGGCCTAAAGTTGAACATTTTCCTTTCGTTATTGAACATTTTTTGTTTCTTGAGCTAATAACTTTTACAATTTTACATCAATAAATTTTTTAATTGCATATATGAATTCTTTGAACCTTCCTCTACAAAAAACGTATAGAACACTTTTGGATTGGTGTTAGTAAAACTCTTGACTATATTTGGCAAATTTTTGAAAACATGCTTGCACACGCACTGAAATGACTTGGCGTTGCAAAATATTAACATTGACAGTTGTAGGGTTAAAGACAATAAATATTTGTATTGAATCTCTAATTTCACCTTGCAAATAAAATAATGAATAAGCCTTATTAATTGTATTAAATATTAAATCAGTCTTGTAAATAAGTGTTTGAAAAAATAAATTCACTGAATGTTACTTAAATTATAAAAAGAAAAAGAAAATTTAAAAAAAAGGAGGAAATGGATGTGATACAACAATGGCTTAGAGGAGGTATTCAGAATTATAATTTTAAACCAGGTAGACCTACAGAGTGTTAAACTGTTTTTTTTAACAAACTACATATCACCAATTAATAGTAATTCTCGCAACAGTCAGTGTTTCATTAGACAATAATCTCAATCGGGTGAATTAAAATGTTTTAAAAATATTATCAGAGCGCCAAGCCAAATCAAAAAACTATTCACAACTTCAAGTTAACAAATTTAAATCAACAAACTTTATTAAATTTTTTTAAACAGTGATCATTAAAAAAAAATTTTTAATACTAGTAATCAAGATTTTTTGTTAATAAATTTGATTTCCTGTTGTCTTTCATATTTTCTTTCAGGTATCCTTTATAAATAAATTAGTTCACTTTAATAATCCATCACATATTGTATTCACAAGATACACGTTAAAAGTATTGTATATTATAATACACTCATAGGCGTAACCAGGGAGTGGGAGATTTGGGGGTTATAACCCCTCCATAGAAAAAATATTTCGCACTTTGTTTACAATAAAATACGCTCTTAAGAGTAACTTGTTTTAAACACCTAAGCAAATATCAAGCTACAATAAATTATCAATATATTACTGACATTAATTATCTTTGGTCGAATTGGGCACTGGCACTTTATTTTATATAGATGCAGTGTAGTGTATGAAAGTCCGCCACGGATTATTTATTAATCCATCATCAGTGGCGCGAAGGAGAATATTAGAGCATACATATTGGTCGGAAAAATAAACGATAGCTGTGCAGCCACTCGCTGCCACTACAATCGATGGATTTTCCACCGTCTCCGCCTAAACAATGGAGAACGTGACCAAATGCACGTCAATTTTTCTTATTTTAGTATTTTTTTCGTAGAATACTATCCTTCAGCTGCGTGTGTAGTTCGTCAAATGACGAAACCGACATTCTTAAATAGTTGAAAAATTTTTCTTCTAGTTCCTCAAATCAGGTAACACAGTGTAGAATGCTCCAAAATCTTCTCTTCTTTTATTTATTGATTGGATGAACCCAAATAAGTATATTTTTTTGCTTCCTTTGCAATCGGCGATGAAATAACAATAAAGCGACAGTTGCTCTCTGTTCATATCAATTATCAATATAACATTAAAAGAAATAATATATTACATAGCACACTTTGTGATTGATGAACTAGACACTTCAGTTTAATGAATCCCAATGAGGCTTTTATGAGCGGCGACGGTAACTAATCCGCAGCCGGCAAAAAATAGGCCGTGTGTTCCAAGCCTATGGGGTTAGAGGCAGCGCACGGAAAGATTTGGCGTGGGATGAGTCATGGTTGCTATTCTAAATTATTCTAAAATAGCCCTGAATCACAATTAGAAGTGGAAAATTGTACATACCTATATCATTTTAAAGTACTTTTGGGAAGCCAAAACGTTTTATTTTGCATCTTAATTTAAAAAAAATGTCCGACCACCCGGTTGTCGTCCTGGTTATGCCTATGAATACACTGAAGCTCAAATTTTATGTTTACATGTTTTATTTTATAAATAAGTCTTCAAACACAATCCAGTCAAATAAGTATACAATTAAAAATTTGAATGCATTCAATTAAAGTCATTTAGAATTATAGATAAATAATAGCCATCTAAAATGAACAGATAAAAATGAAACAATCAGATTATCGAACAGTTTGTAACAAGCCTTGATTTATTTGTTTGAATAACTAATGTTTAAAATAAATGTATTGATTTTAATAGTTTCCTTATTTAACACATAAGTGTTTGTATCATAGGATTTTATATAACACAGGGTTACTACGGTCAGTGAAGGTCAGGAAAAGGCAGTGAGGCTGATGAATATAGGAATTGTGGTGTTGGTTCAATTAAATGGACCAAGGGAATATAAACACTGAAAAGTGAACATGCACTTTTTCTTCTTAATATTTAGCACTATATTCTGGGAAAATTCTTCATATTAATTTTCATATTATCAACACTAAAAGCTAAAGATAAAAAATTAACTTAACCTAGCAAACTATGTTTACTTTAAATAAAATTTATTTGCCTTCTGTGGATGGTGATGCAAGGAGTACTAACGGCTCTAGTCTGATGCAGTACATGCAAGGGTTATTGAAATGTAATTAAAAAGAAAACATAACCTGTTCGCAATTGAAACTCTAATTAAAATTTAGGCCTATGTTTATCTTTTTGTTTGTTTTCTTTTTTCTATTATCTTATATAAGTATAAATTAATAATTGAAAAAAATACCTAGTTGAAATTGTGTTGTTGGCTTCCGGAATATTCCATTGTATATTTCATGTTAGCCTAGCCTAGAAAATTCCAGATAGATCCATATGTTAAACATATGATATCAGTCTACCATTATTAAATTAATGTCTATTTTATGGTTATTCATTTTCGTTACTATGGTGATGAGAAAAAACAAATAAAATAATGTTCTTGGTGGTAATAATAAAGAGAAGTCATAAATATAGTGTTGTGACTGTTTGGATTTGTAACATTGTATGTGATTTGAGTTAAATAAAGTGTGTCAACAGTGATATCGTAGTTTTATTTAAACGAATCAGTGTTTCGACGTTAAATTGGCGACCGTGACAGGATTAAAAGAAAACAACATGAAGAGCCTAGGAGAACTGAAGAAAGGTGAATTATGCGAGGAATTAAAGAAAAGGGGTTTGGAAGAGGCTGGAACTAAAAATGATCTGTATTTACGTTTAAGAGAAGCATTGATAGAAGAAGGAAAAAACCCGGATACGGAAAAATTTGATACTAAATCGGTAAGTGAGAATTTGGCTCTTTTAAGACTTTTAGAAGAAATTAGAGAACAAAATAGTCGAATTACAGAACAAAATAAGGAATTGAAAAATGAAATTTCGAATTTTAAAGAACAAAATAAGAATTTAAAAGACGAAATTAACAGCCAGGTTAGGGCCACTATAGAGGAAAATTTAGGAGCAATTAATAGAAAAGTTTCCGATTTAGAAGAAGGCCTGGAAACTGTTTCTGGAAGAGTCCAGGCTGTAGAAGATAAGGTAGAGTCTAGTTTAAGGGAAGCCTCAAGTAGTATTAAAGATGTTAAAGGAAGAGTAGATAAGATTGAAGGAAGGTTAGGTGTGAAAGAAGCTGATTTGAAATTACAGATAGAGAGTATTTTAAGGGCTAATCCGGTAGCTATTAACACTGGGTCAAATGTCTCTGTGGATCCCAGGGTCATAAGAGAAAGCCTGCCATAATATCATGGTAGATTAGAGGAGGATCCAGAATTGTTCCTAAACAACTCAACAGCTTTACTAAAACGTTCTAATCTACCTAACGAAATATTTGTCCATATTCTCACTCAACAACTTAGGGGACCGGCAGCTACCTGGTGGAATAATTTACGGGGTCTAAATTTGGATTGGGAGTCTTTTAAAGAAGAATTTACATCTCGATTTAATTCAGTGGAGATTCAGGCCGCAGCCAATAAAAAATTTTTAACCGAGACCCAACCTACCGGAATGCGGGCAGGCGCATTCATTATTCAGAAATTGCAATTGTACCGACGATTACACCCTGACAGTAATGGCGATGATGCCCTGCCATATATAATTGATCTGTTAGGAGATAAGATTCGTCATTTAGTTAACGTGGCCCAACCGAAGACATTTAATGACTTACG
>JAGFPH010000462.1:473306-508521 GCA_018207615.1 Philaenus spumarius
AGATAGATCCATATGTTAAACATATGATATCAGTCTACCATTATTAATGTCTATTTTATGGTTATTCATTTTCGTTACTATGGTGATGAGAAAAAACAAATAAAATAATGTTCTTGGTTGTAAAAAAAGAGAAGTCATAAATATAGTGTTGTGACTGTTTGGATTTGTAACATTGTATGTGATTTGAGTTAAATAAAGTGTGTCAACAGTGATATCGTAGTTTTATTTAAACGAATCAGTGTTTCGACGTTAAGTCGAAGAGGCAGAAATGTTTCAATAGAATTTATGTTACACAAATTTAATGCAATGTTGTAGTAAAATGATTTTATAATATCCCTTTGGTGGGTCAGGGAAATTGATAAAACATCGGGAAAGTCAGGGAAATTTATTACGAACATTCTGTTGGAACACTTTAACATTAACATATAATTTAAGTTGATTTTTTATAAATAATCTAGATATTTGCATTTATTTCTCTCATAATATTTTTTTTATGTTCTTGTATATGTCCACTAAGTTATATTTCTCTTTTCAGATCTCAGACATTAAGAAAATTACACAAAAATCAAAACTATATATCAGTATTGACACTGTAAACAAACTGAACCATCTGTTACCTCTTGACAAAGAAACACAAAGTGAAATTGAAGAAAAGAAAGTAAAGAAATTCAGTGTTGAAACACAAACAGGAAAAAATTATGTGTCTCTTTTAGATTTCCCTTTACCAAAAATTGAACCAAGTGCGGTTTCTCCAGTTATACGCGGTCAGCCGATCCCAACGATCGATCAAATCCGTGATTGCATTGCGAAAGTGACTCCAGTGCCTAGATCAAATAAAACAAACGATCAATTACTTTCTGTTGATTTGAGTAATTTACCATATAATCCTTTAATAAAATTTTCCCCCCATGAAAATACTAAAACAATGAAGTCATTACTCCCTTCTGAAAAATGTTTAGCCTCATTGACAACAAATATTACTAATAGTGTTTCCGATAAAGTAGAACAGCCTTTATTAAATAACATACCTACAATGGTCCCTCCTCCTACTTTAATAAGTAACAGCAGTATTTCAAAAATGTTAGAAAGTACATCAAACGGCAAAGATGCCAACAAATCTCAGATTGCAGCTTTAAAACCACTTTCATTATTTGAAACAAATTTTGGAGAAGTTGGAAGCAATAATACATCTAGAGATGATATACTGTTCGATTTGCAATCGGAATTTTCAAATCCCAGTGAAATACAAGACAAAAATAATAAGAGTGATTTGGAAATTGCATTAAATTTAAACAATAAAAGTGATCCTTTATTTGATATGTTAACACAAATGGAATTTGGTGCAACACCCGAAATTCCAAAAAACACTGTTAAGAGTTTATACAGCCGTAAACGAAAAGCATCAACCAGTATAGACGAATGTAATAATAGCAATACAGAGTCAAAACAGCCTAAAGATTGTTTGGATGCTCGTTTGACTGCAATGGGGTTACTTCATGATGATAATGATAGGGATGAAATTTCGGTTGAATTGAAACAAAAGAGAAGTAATTGGTCTTTGGAATTTGTTGCACAGTCGTGTAATTTAACTAGAATAATGAACAGTCTTCATCCTAAACAAAAGAAAAAAGTATTAGCAAAATTTGAGAAGTTGTTTGGTTCACTAAATGAATCGGAAACAGAATTAAATGCAGAAAACATAACAATTTGTAGGAAAAGGATAGCTTCAGTTGTAGTTGCAGAGTTGACTCCATTATATCAAGCAAAGCGAATAGGCTCCAAGAAATTATTTAAATATTTGGCAAAACATGCTACTACCTCTCTCATGCAACAATCTTATGCTCCAGGTAAGTTTAATTCCATCAGCATTATTGATATCGTATTTACAAATAATTTACTTCCTTTTCATATTCCACATATCTCATTTTAACATTTGAATCCAACTTCAAAATTTCTTTTTCTATTGCCCACTCCTAGAAGCTGAAAACTGTGTGCTTTACTTTTATTTTCATTAAGTAAGTTTTACAATGCCATGAGCTAAAGTCAAAACATTACATGTGTACAAAAAATACTAATTGTGAACATTTTTAAACGTGATATTTTTAATAACTAGATTATATTGCTACATTCGATAGATCACATTGCATATAAATCATTCAATGAGTGAAAGAAAAATTACATTAAAAAGTCCCAGATAACAATAAAATAAGGATGTCAAATAACTACAATTAAAAAAGAATACATAACTATAAATAAATACAAAATGACAAGAAATTATAGTAAATATTAGGTAATGCAATTGCAAGGGAAAATCTTACTTGTCAGATGTATTGATGAAAACAAAGAACTGTATAAAAATAATAGGAAATACATCTGTCCCTGGAAAGACATAAAATTTGGCGTTCCATAAGGATCAATTTTGGGGCCATTTTTATTTTCAATTTATATAAATGATTTACTGTCCGACATTATTTTATTTTCTGACGATAGAACTACAGTTGTTAAAGCAATAAATTTGAAGGTCCTTGCTGACTTGACTGAAAGGACTATGAATGAACTTTCTGGTTGGTTTGCTGCAAATTTGTTACAGCTAAATGGTAAAAATAACTCAAATCGTCAAATTTCAATCTGGGCAGAGAAGACAGCCAATAGAAATGAAGGTCAGTTTTAAGGGTGTAGAGCATAATTCCGTAGATATGACAACATTCTTGAGACTTTATACTGACAAAAATTTGAACCGGAAGCCTTTCTTTAAGGTACTTTCAAAAAAGTTGAATACTTCATGCTTCCAAATGTCGGAATTGAGAAATACAATTGATTTAAAAACCTTATTAATGATTTACCATGGCAGTTTTTGCTCTATCATGGAATATGGAATTTTGCTTTGGGCAGGTGTAACTGGATTAATTTCAATTTTTAAATTCAGAAAAAGTATGTCCGTTGCATTTACGGTTTGAATAAAACTAGTTCATGTAAAACAATTTTTAGGGATAGGACACTTCCATCTTTGTATATTTTGAAATGCCTATTATTTATTAAAGGCAACCATGATGTTTTGTGGAATGAACAAAATGTTCATCAATATGGGACTAGGAACAAAATAAACTTCCAACTATCTAAACATCGCCTTAATATATATGAAAAAACAAGTGAATATATGTGCAAAAAAATGTTCAATAACGCTTCCTCTGCACACTAAGCAAATTAAAAATGTTTTTGTTTTCTTAAGAAATCTGTAAAAGAGTTTTTGATAGGGAGAGCTACCTATAATTTTAATGAATTTTTAAATGATAATGTGAAGTTTTAAATTTGTAATTAGGTTGGTATAAATTAGAGTTAAGGCACTCTAAATATTACCTGTTTTTTATAGCTATCTCTTTGTTTTGTTGACAATGTTAAATAGCTATAGCTATTTTATAAAATGTAATGTAACAGTGAATAAATAAATAAACCTTATGAACTAGTATCGCAAAACCATATAATCGAGGATAGAATAGAAAGTTATTATTTGAGCAAATTATTGACTCTTAATTTAAAATTCTTTAAACCAGTTGCCCAAGCCTCCTCAGGCAATTTATTAAAAAGTTTTATTTTTATACACAAATAGTTAGTTTTTTTTTGAAACCTTACAGTTATTGGATCTATAAAATATTTGCTTCTAGTACTGTAACTGGGAATATTTCAGATTTTCCTTGTAATTTAGTAAACAATCTTATAATATATTATATATCTATCTTCTTCTTCTATACAAATCAAAATATAAAAGTTCATTTGTTCAAAATTTTAAATTTTTGAAAGTTCTTCACAGATTGCTTTGAAACTTCACATTAGAATATACATGTGTTTTATGTACTCTTTGAAAAAAAAGCGCCATCTGTTGAAAAACAACACATACTATACTTATAATATAAAAGTTTTTTTAATTATATTCAATCTATTTCCTCTCCTTTTTCAAAAGCAAAAGATGCCACACATTGCGGCGTCAAATTATAATATAAAAGTTTGTTCTCTTTTTATATTACTAATATTTTTAAATTTTCTAATATTTGATAAAATGGTCACACTTTGGTGTGCCGAAATTGTAATAATTGAGAATTTACTTGTATTATTTTAATAATCCACCACCAGTTGGTAAGTGGTAACAGAATAACTTTATAAACTAAGCCTATCCGAGAAATAAATAACAATAGGCTTTTTGTTATAACAAGTCTTATTTATTCTGTAAGAAATATATTGAATAATTCATATATTACAGTATTTAGGCTTCAAACCTTTGTTATTTATATGCAATTTGAACAATATTGTATGTCAAACAAATGACTAATTATGTACAAAATAACAATATATGTATGTTTCTTTTATCACGGGTTAAAGGATTTTGACCTATTAAATATGCAATCAGAATATAGATCTCTTACAACTAATACAATGAAATACTTAAAATTACTAAATGTTACAAAGTCCTAAATGTTCAAGTTCATTGTATATTTTTCAATTTATATTTTTAATATTAACTATAGTTTCGTCTGTTTAATTTTGATCATGTAATTTGATAGTTACTGTTTTTATAAGTAGAAATAAAAATTTGGTCGGATATTACCTTCACAGAAGTTCAAATTTGGTTTTGTTACTTTACCAGTTTGTTCAATTATACATTTTACAGTTCTTTATTTTCCATTCTAATTACTTATTATAATTTCTTCCTTTATCTATTTGTAATACATATACTTATTTCTTTTAATTGGAATTATTTATGAGCCTTTTAAAATACGTCTGAACTGTACAATGGCTATATGGAAAGTAAATTTGGTTTAGGTTTTTTCCAAAGGTCTACAATGAACACTGCCCCTCCAAGTACCGTTGACATCGTTTTCCTTACTTTGTCTTAAACTGGCCGATGTTTTAAAATATTTTTACAAAATGTTATTTTTATTGTGTTTTGTTATAGATATACTTGCTTTTATCATGTTTACATTCATATCCAACCTTTATTTACTTTAAATTGTCCGAAATATTTAAATATTCACTTTTAAACGTTCATATAAATATACACTCAGTCGTAATGTATCAAACCATCTGTTCACATATTTCGATTTGATTTGACCGCTTTCTCGTTACGGTAACAAGTGTAGACATTATTTCCACTCTTACTAACCTTACTCTGTTTGGTTTAACACATTTTAAATTTTTAACACTTTGTTTAATAAACTATGCAATGTTTCTCAACTTAAATTTTACTATAACTTATACTACATTTGCATAATTCTATACGCTAATAACAATTTGAATTGTGAAAATATTTTGATTGCATTCGTTTTATTTTGTAACCTAAATCTTGGCTTGTATGTTTATTTGTTTTGTAAGAAAAAGGTAAGTTAAGTGTTATTTAGCCTTATTTAGATATCACACAAGTATTTACTGTGTTTATTTATTACATAAAATTTCCCAAAGTTAATTTATTTTTTTATTAAATGATTTTGTTCTAATCGAATTCTGAGGTTAACAATTATGCTAATTTCTTGAATTTAACTTTGCATATTCTCTTAAGTTTAGTTTGCCAGGACCCTTTAACCTTCATAAATCTATTTCTTTCCCAACTGGGTTAAAATGTTATAGGCTATACTAAATATTTTACGGCAATGGGAGAATCTGGGCCAGCTGGCAAAATCCATTTCCATCTGATTTCAAAATTTGAAACGATTATTTGTATTTCTAACTTTTAGGTTAGGTTTTTGTTTAAGTGTAGACCTGAGCCTTGCTAGTTCTTTTCAACTTTATTATAACTGCTGTAATATAGCTGATTGCCCATATTTAAAATTCTTTAAATATGGGCAATCAGCTAACTCTTGCTGGAACATTCTTTATAGTTCTTAATATTCTGTTTTGCCAAACAAAAACTCTTTGTTACGTCAAGTGTGAATGGCAAAGTGCATAGTACACATTAATTAGCATGTCTATACTGATACAGGCCTTTAATTTGCGCATTAAGTAAGTAACTCTAGACAATTTGGTCCATAAATTTGTTATATGACACTCCCAATTTATCCGATAGTCCAAATGTATACCTTCCAATTTCACAGTTTCGTAAAGTGTCAAAAATGATACAGTAACTGTAATGCAGACGTGCACAAATGAAAATAGATGTAGAATGTAGATTAAAAATTATCTGGAGAGGAACAGAGTAGTGATCCACAAGAATATATAATCGTGCACATCAGCTTTCTGGAATTTAAATTTAAAATATAGTAAGTTCATGAAATATTGGTTGACACTCTTTTTATAAGTAACTTTAATTGGCTTTATTGGTTATCTATAAATTGTTGTAATGTCTATAATCTTAAAAATATTACCCTAAAACATGTAATAAGTCATATCAATCACCTCATCAAATCAATCTGGTATGATTACGTGCAATATTAGTACATCTTTCTTGGAGGGTTAAAACAATTGTTTTAATTTTATAGTTATCACAATCAATTAAACTCTCATTTTTAAAATGATTATTAGTACTACCAAAAATAATCTCTAGACAGTGCTAAATTTTGTTGTTAAAAATTCTAAATTATTGTATGCAACATCTTACAAGTTCAAGTTCTGTGCTTCTTCCCGTCATATTGAATTTGCATTTATATTTTGTATGCATTACTTTTGACTACATTAATTTTAATTTCAGAAACTCGTATTATCCGAAGATATGTAGAAGAGCTTTTCATAGGCAACAGAGATATTGAGTCAGAAGCAGATATCCTGTTTTAGTTTTTAGTAATTGTTATTATTATTATTATTACTGTGATATTTTAATACTTAAGACAGGATGGCTGGTGTTAAACTTGGTATTAGTAACAACATGGTGCATATTTAATTCTATTGTGCTCTTGGATTATAAATATTTTAAGATTAAATTTATTTCAAAAATCGGTAGTTGTGCAAGTTAAACTGACATTTCTTGACTATGCAAGCATGCTTTAACACCATTTTCAGAAACTACATACAATTTCCAACGTGTTAATGTTAAATATTAAAAGTTATCGCTGAAAGTTAAAATTTGTAATCATTGTACAAAAATTAAGAAGAAAAAAGTTTTAAATCTCTCTTATGGTATAGTTTAGAAGGTGTCAAATGTCATTAAAATTTCCATGGTAAATTAACTTTCAAATAATGTAATAAGACATTCCGTTTATCCCAATTTTTAAAGAGTACTTCCAGCCTGATTACGAAATAAATACTGTACACTATAGTAGGACCAAACCACAAACACCAGTGAACTTGAAGTATTGCGATCAGGATGCCAAGTGTGATATTCTCTCTAGGCAGGCGGCTTGCGCATTCCCATTGCTAAACCCATAAACAACATGCAGTATTTCATATAGCTGATTTGAAAAAAAGTCATGGTTACTGACCCACATTTATCTTATCTTATGTTTAAGGAAGGATATTGGAATTTTGTTGTAAACATGAATAATCAAATCTTAATTATCAGTTTGTGTATTTGATGCCATAATACCATACAGTGCAGTATTTATTTCAGCACACCATGTATTTAGAATTCAGGCTGACTGTACTCTTTAAAAAGCGGGATTAACGGAAGGTTGTATTTAATGATATTTGACACCTAAAATATATATATCATAAAAGAGATTTAAACATTTTTATCTTCTTAATTTTTATACAATTACTACAAATTTTAACTTTCAGTATTAAACATTTCTACACATCGATTGTTTTAAGCCATTCTTGTTGGAAAATTTTATGTAGATTTTGAAAACGCTGGTGTTAAACTTAATAAAACATGCATGCATAGAAATTTCAGTTTTAATTTATTTATTTTTTAAATAAATCTCAAAATATTAATCCAAGAACATGGTAGTAAACCAAATTAAATATGCACTACTGTACCACTTACCTCCAGCCACCCTATAAACTGCTATTTTAAAGTAGTTAAAACTATTGAACTGTATTTGTTAGTATTTCTTTAAATTACAATTATTTTTTTTTAAATATGAAGTCATTTATTTAGTTTAACTTTTAGTGCACAAATTAGTTATTGTTATTCTTATTCCTAGCAGAAACGCAGTATCTGCATCGTACTCGTAATCGAGAAAAATAGCTCTAAAGTTGAAAGCTTGTAGTTTTTGTATAAATTTGTAATTTGTGCTGACTTTTGTTTTATGTTGTTAAATATATTATTTGTTATTTTATTAACAATAATTTTTATCATTATGTTTTATTTACTATAAAAAGAATCAGTTCCTGCATTTTGGCTAAGTAATCTTGACTATGAAAAATTATGTTTACCTAAGAAGAACGCAGTTTCTGCTAAACACAGTAAGGGGCTAAATAAAAAATTAAGAAATATATTGTGTAATTAACCTACATTTAGCTGTAACAAAGCTGACAGGTGTGAAAATGTAATAGACCCACGGTAGTTTCCCACAGTTTGTAAAACCATTATAATTTTTTGCAAATCGGCCTTCACTACCAAAATGGTCGGATCTAGAATTTTCTTTTGAGCTTTGTACAGTTCCCTCGCCTCCGTAGCTGCATTAATGTGTTTGGTCCAGTTAATACACTCTTGACAACCATCAATCAAATTATTTTCTTTGTGACCATGCAGTTTAAACTGCTCACATGTTTCACATTCTTCGTTGCCAAGTTTGGTGAATGAAATTCTCATTTTCCTTACTTGACATCGGTACACTTGGTAAGAACATTTTGCGTTTTTTAGAACATTTTGGATGTTTTCCAAAAAGTCCTTATGCATCAGGAGTAATGGTTACGTCATTTGGGAGATAAAGTGTTTTTGGAGCATGCTCCCGTCTGTAATGGGAAATTTGAGGCTGAAATGATAATATGTAGGCTTCCATCTCATCTTTAGGAATTAAGTTTGCTGGACTTTTTTTGCCTTTTGTATCCGGGACGGGCGATATTTGATTTATTGGTCTCTTTGATAGTGTTTCAAAAATGAAAAGATATTTTTTTGACTTGTAGACAAGTGTGGCCAGGAAAAAAGTCTTACATACACAACATTTTTGGCCCTTTTCTCCTAAAAGAAAGTACTGGAATATTTTATTCCTTTTACTAACTAATTCAGATGTTTTTCTTTCTTTATCAAGACGCTCACAAGTTGTCAAAATATATATATACTTTTCTATCACATCAAGATTTTTCCCAAATCGCTTGGTTTATATTGTACATTTGCTCATCAGATATATTTTTGCTTCACCGTAAAAAAACAACTCACACGGGGGAAGAACACTATGTTTTTCTTTTAAATAATTCTTTTTCTTCGCATCTCTTTCTTCCTTACTTTCAACAGGCAATTTTCTCTTTCTAACTGTACCTTTCTTAAATAGATACATAAAGGCAGGTCTATCAGCAGTTTGATTAGTGTTTTTGTCAGCAGAGATTATTTCACAGATATTATCATCTAAGCTATGTAATACATTACGATTTTCGTACTACGAATCGTCATTTACGCTTGAGTCTGTGCCTTGATCACAATTTGCGTATTCTTGATCTAGGCTTAAGTCTCAATAAGCTCTGAATCATTATATTGTTCAAAATTTAGTTCATGTATATCTAAGCGTAGGCCTACCTCAGGCCCTGTTAAATTTTGAACATTATCTTCTTCTACCCAAATTGGTACTGCATCTTCTATGTAAGCATTTTCAATTGAATTAATTTTAATTTCTACTGCTTCTTCTACGTTACACTTTCATTTGAATTAACTTCTATTCCTGTATTGCAGTCACTTTTAGAGATGCTAGGCCTATCTATCACTACTATTGAACTTATATTAGAAGCCTCGCTTATATTAAAAGTCTTTAACAACTTTTAATTTTACTTCCTTATTTTCATTGTCTGTCATTTTATTCATAATGTCGTGAGTACTTTTCCTAAACATGTTATAGTAATTTCACAAATTAAATATTAATTCAACACCAACTAAACACCTTACTCACTTTCACCACTAACAACAAGCAACAAACACCTAACCTACAAAAATCAGCTGATGTAGATAATGCTACAAATCACATGATTTTTTTGTAATGCTTAACAGAAGTGCAGTATCTGACCTCTGCTTAGGGAAAGTGCAGTAACTGCATGTAGTTACTGCATTTCTGCTTAGCAATCATAAGATACTGCATTTTCCTTAAGTTTGTCCAGGTTGTTAGTATAGATACTGCAGTTTATTTGCAAGAAATTCCCGTTAAGATGAATCCATTGACGTATATAACCCCAAAAGTCAAAATTTGTCACTTACTGCGTTTTTGCTAAGGAGGGCAGTGTACCATTCATGACTTTGTTTTAAATGTATAATGTTTAATGATAAGTTTTATACAATTGAATTCCTAAATTCAATCCCATCTCCTTTACACCTTGTGATTTATATTAATAAAGATTTTGTAAAAGAAATCAAAACTATTGATGCTTAATTAAGTTAATTCATTATTTGAGTTATACGGTTTTTAAGACCTTATTTAAAAAAAATTTTTGTAATTCAAATTAAAAGGTCTTAGGTTTTCAATGCAGCTGTACAGGTAAGTAAAAGCAATCCTTTTACTGTAATTACCATTTTCAAAGTTGAAAATTATAAAATTAAATTTGATATAAAGGTGATTCAACAAAGACTTCACAATTTGAAAAGCATATAAACATTTATTGAGACAACTTATAGAGTTAATTGCTCTTGCTTCATAGCTAAACATATCAAGTTTTTCATCCAACATTCATTTTGGTGCAATTTGGCTGCTATTTGTTATGGGACACATCCCAACTGTAGTTAAATTTGTTCCAGACTTCATTAGATCAGGTGTCACTTCTGCAGCTGCGGCATTAATTAAAAGTCATAATTTATTAAGATTAGCAGGTAAATGTGGTATACAACGCTCATTTTTAATGAAACCAGACAAGAAAACGTCATATGAGGGTAAATTTGAGGAGCGAGGTAGCCATGCTATTGGACCTGTATGACCAATCCATCTGCTTGGGAATCAAACTTTCAGATGGTATTAATGCGGTGCCTCATCTTGCTGGCATCCATTCTGGCCATGTTTTTCTGCCAAGTTTCATGGGGGTTTTGGCTCCGCCACATTCGGCAGTTATGAGTGTTCACATTGCCACTGTCATCTGCAATTCTATCCAACATTAATACACAAAACTGCTGGTGTGCGACTTTGTGTATAATGAGTTGATCCATGGTTAGTTTGTATGGCTTTGAAGTGCAAGCATTTACTTGGTACGGTCCAAACAGTCAGCTGAGTAATGTCAGTCTCACGTGACACTTGTCGAGTTGATTTCTTAAGACTACTGAAAACGCTTTCTCAGAGTTGTTTCATAGTAGCTATAATTACTTATCGATATCGTGTCGATTTTATATGTCGTAAAGAACCACCAATCTCAAGGAAGGAGTAAATTGTATGCATACTAGGAGAGTCTTATAATATTCTGTAAAAAACTTACGTTGCACTACAGTTGCAGACTGTGAATTATGAAACCAAAACACAATAGCCATTTCTGAACAATGGTGGAAGTACTGGTGGTAATATTTGATATTAACGAAATTACGTTAATAAAATATTCATCTATTTAGTTATGAAATGATGTCTAAGGCCTGTATTGCATTATCAAATTTTTTTGTCAAAGATCTTTGATGCGAAATTTGATAGTGTAATATGTAATCTTTTATCAAAGTTGATCAAAGAAATTTGATAATGTAATACAGGCCTAACTGATTCTTATAGTTCTTTAAATATTTTTGTATAAGCGTTTAAAGTTGTGAAGTCCTTATTGAATCATCAAGTTTAATCTGTTTTTAACACTTGGAAAATAATTTTCATTCATATTTTTGAAATTGTGTTTGTTCTAATGACAGGAAATGTAAGAAAAGTAATGTTTTAGGGAATTCTTTGTAAAATGAACATTATCTTTGTAAGTTACATCCTTAAGATTTTAAATGGTATACAGTGATTTATTTTCAACTAAGTTGGTCTTTCACAAGGTTTTAAAATAATGCAAACTGCAAAAAAATAAATCAAGAAAATTAATGTAGGTGAAAACATTACTTCAAAATATAACCCACAATAGTTATATTTTATTTGTATATATTTATATTGTGTATCTAGGGTGCAAAGTTGAATTTGTCGCACGAGATAAACATTGTGTAGCCGAGGGGGCAAAGTTTATAGAATGTGACAAATTAAACTTTGCACACGTGATACACACAATGTTTTTCCTACAGCTACATTTTAAATTAGTGTTTTAGTTTTTTAAAAGATCTGTTTTACAGAGGTTAACAAAAATTTTTTTCAATACCTAGATTGCAGCAGCTGTTTACTTTGCGTACAGTGCGTAAAGTAAACAGCTGGAGTGCGAAAAGTAAAACAAAGAGGTGTAATTACTTGCTGCTGAACACATGTCGTTTAGTTCGCGCACTGCTGTGAGTGTGTAAAAATGCACTTTATTAAACAGCTATTGGAAAAATATATTGTTTAGATTGCAATTAAATTAATATTCTAAATTTGCATGATCTAAAATCATCAATAGTATACTGTATTATAGCTTTTAGCAACTCATCATCATTTTTAGTTTTACTGTAATTATTATCATTGTTTTACTATTATCATGTCAGTTAAGCATATGGTTAAAATGATTCATTTTAGTTTAACGTTAAAAACTTGAGTAATAATTGTAATATATGTAGCTAATTACAAATAATATTCTTAATAAATTGTTTCCTTATATTGTTTTATTCTTCTGTTCCCTTATTTACCATTAATTTATTTTTCAGACATTGTTTTTTTGTAATTTGAAAGTTGATTATGTGATAACTCATTTTCAACTACAATGTAACGAGAAAGTCAATGGCGAAACTCTATTTTTGATTATTGTATTTTGTTAAGATTTATTTTATTAAAAAAACATACAAAATAAGTCTTAAGCTATGGTAAATTCCATTGTTACTTTTTAATTTCTTATTTGTTTTTAGCATCAACATCAATAATTAGTCAATAATAAGAACTGCTGGTTATCCAAACTCAAAAGAAAATTGTTTTGAATAATCAGTTGTTATAATAAACTGTGATCTGGTTAGGTATTATTTGACTAGTGTACAAAGTTACAAGGTGAATGGGTGTTACTAAAACTTGAGACCTATATATTTGTTTAAATTAATTACAAAACTGTACAAATTAAAACAAAATTACCTATAATGTTAGAAGGCTGGGGGTGTAAAATGTATGATGATATCAGGATTCTTTGAACAGGCACATGGAAGATATTTTGTCCCAGGTTATTGGACTTCAACCAGTGTTGTGTTTGTAGTGAGGTGTATTCTCCTTTATAAAACATAGTGAACCCACCAATACTGCATATTAAGGAAGTAGTGCAGTGAATGTTTTTATATTGTACATTTCACGGAAAACTAGTCTGCAATGTTTACGCCATCAACCTAATGTGATGAATTTAAATACAGTATTATGTTAAAGGAAATCTGAAATAAACATATTGATACACTGATGATTAAAAGATTTATTTATTAAACTAAAATTTAAAAACCGTTAACTACGGTAATTATTTATAATTTTGACATTGATAAATTTACTTCCATATGATATAATAATCAGGTCCGTTTTTAACCTCACTAGCGCCCTAGGCACTTCAAACAATTGCGCCCCTCATACATGATTTATACGGGGGGGGGGGGGGTGGGGGGGGGGGGCCTGGGAGGTATGGAATAAATAATAGGGGGTTCAAAAAACCCAGCAGAGCATTTCTTTTTGAGTTCTTGATTTGCCAGTTTTGGTTCGGGAGGGAATTTCCTTTAACTCTCTTTCTTTCCGTTGGCTCTTATCATTACTATTCTTTTGATTTTGTTGGAGAGTCAGAGAGTCTTACCATTATCCACCACCTATGGACCAGCCGTGTCCCGGACTGGCAACCGGCAGCCGTAAGGAGTTTCATGGCCTAAACATTCTTCTTCATAAATTATCAGTTACCTTACGGCATCATTTTCCACCTTCTTTATTTTTTTTCGTATTCAAAATTTGGCGCCCCAAACAAATCCTTTGCGCCCCTAGGCACGTGCCTATTCGGAAAAGCGGCCCTGATAATAATAAAGAATTTATTTCCTGCGTACATAACTGCACTAACATAATGCACAATATACAGACATAAAAAATGTCTCAATAATAACATCATTTTTTACTTATAACTAAATACATTAATATTTACAAAGAAATTAGGTTATGTACAATTTTTATCTTCTACACTTTATTGTGCAAGCTTAAAAAACTTAGGGAAATTTTGTAACCCTGTTGGTGAAGTCAGTTTTTTGTTTTACCAGAATGAATTTAAGAAAAAATAATATTTGAAGAACAGAAGGTCAATGCTACCACCAGAGCTAAAATTAGGGGAGCGGAAAATGTGAAGAAATAGTACACATTATTTTCTATAATATGTTACAAGTTACAATTTTTCAAATAATAATTTAAAAGTCAGTAATCATATCACAGATGTTATTCTTGGAAAGCGGTCATGTTAATTCGTCCCAATGTTTGCTGTTTTGCAAGCATTTTTTTAAAATTTGCCAAATATAATAATTATATCCCAATCCAAAGGAATTCAAAAGCTTTTTGTATAGTAAAAGGCCCAATGAATTTATGTATGCAAAACTTTAAAACTTATTAGCTTGTAAAGAAACATTTCTGGACAAATGTATAGTTCCAGTAAAGTCTTTATTAAATATTGACCTAAGCAGATAAGATTAGGGTAATATTAGATAATCAATAATTAGTGTAAGTATAGTTTGAGACAGCCCAACTATAGTGTATAGTATAAGGAGCAGTAGTCAGCTTTCCCAGGCTGCCAACCCACAAGGTCCTTCCTTCCCTTCAGGTACGGGAGCAAGCTGAGCTCCCTCTGAAACTCACTCTATCCCCCTCAGGTACGGGAGCGTATTGAGCTCCCTTTGAGTCCTCCCTCTATCCCCTCAGGTACGGAAGCGTGTTGAGCTCCCTCTGAGACCTCCCTCTATCCCCCTCAAGTACGGGGGCGTGTTGAGCTCCCTCTATCCCCCTCAGGTACGGGAGCGTGTTGAGCTCCCTCTGAGTCCTCGATCTATTCCCCTCAGGTTATGGGAGTGTGTTGAGCTCCCTCTGAGTCCTCGCTCTATCCCCTCAAGTACGGAAGCGTGTTGAGCTCCCTCTGAGACCTCCCTCTATCCCCCTCAGGTACGGGAGCGTGTTGAGCTCCCTCTGAGTCCTCGATCTATCCTCCTCAGGTACAGGAGCGTGTTGAGCTTCCTCTGAGACCTCCCTCTATCCCCCCTCAGGTACAGGATGTTGAGCTCCCTCTGAGTCCTCGATCTATTCCTCTCAGGTGTGGGAGCGTGTTGAGCTCCCTCTGAGACGTCTTTCTATCCACCTCAAGTACGGGAGCTTGTTGAGCTCCCTCTATCCCCCTCAGGTACGGTAGCGTGTTGAGCTCCCTCTGAGTTCTCGCTCTCTATCCCCCTCAGATACGGGAGCGTGTTGAGCTCCCTCTGAGTCCTTACCTTCCCCATACATTTCCCCAAAGGACCACCTCCAAATTAGTCTAGGAATACCCATAGGTAAATTTTCTGTAAAAAGGCTTGTAAGAGCGATTTAATTGTACCTACCAGAGGCAATAATAAACTATTTGTAACCAACCAGTGTATTTATTTGGCGCCCTAACCCTGGGTTATTTCTTCGACGCAGCATCCTGGGCACATTTGCCTCATTAGGAAGTAAGCGTTACAAGCTCAGGAAGCAAAAAAATGTTCAGTAACGGAAAAATCTTGCATAGAAAATAGTAAACATTAAATTTTTTGAAAATATACAAAAGTTTTGTAATTTAACATAAGAAACAGAACAGACTCTCTAACTTGAGCATAATTTCCATTGAACACCTGAGAACATTATCTATTTCTTTTGATGACATTAATACTGCCTAAAAAGCTTGAAAAGTGACAAGTTTGATTTTATTTAGATTAAAGAATGATTATGGACTGTTAGTAAATTAGTACCTACCAAATCAAACTCATAGTAAAAATTTAATTGGTTTTCAGTGTGTTACCAAATGAAATATTAAAGTATTGGTACTGACTAGGTACCAATTTATAACCAAAAGACAAACATAAGAATGATTTGAATTTTACTTTTTTGATTTCGTTAAAATTAATACAAAAAATACAATAGAGGAATGTTGAAATTTCGCTCACCTGCTTGCACTATAGGGTGTTGCGCGTTGATGAGTAAATATATGAAGCTGTAATATTAATAGCACTGACTTAAAGTACTGTATATGTTTCTATTTTTGTTAAATGTGATGCAGAATATGATAAGGGACCTCTTGTCACAAATTTTTGAAATTGAGTTTTTGTTATTTCCTTAAAGAGGGTTGATTTCGAAACAGTTTAACACAAAAATCATAATTCTATTTTATAAATTAAGAAAGTTATGGCCAAATGAAAATTAGTACGGAAAAAGGTAGTTTTGAGAAAAATGCAATTAAAGTTTTAAATACCAATTAAAGTTTTATTTATCATATTTCATGCCAACGCCTGTATTATTTCTGCAGCTGCTTACCACAGAGTAAGCTACAGCTTACCACAGAGTAAGCTACAGCTTACCACAGAGTAAGCTACAACCTTGCATAGTTAAGGAAATTTTAATCATTGTGATTTTTACTAGTAGATATTGTCTAGATTATTATTAATGTAATACATGTATATAAAAGGTTGTTTGTTGGATTTCAAGCCTGTTTTTTTTTACATTTTTAACCAGTCAAAGAAAAGGGCCATGTTGTCAGGAATGGTATCAAAATAATCAGAAACTGTTCTACTATTAGTAGAAATTAGTCAGTTGCCTGAAACATCGCTAGATTACAGGAGATGCTACTTTCTGAGACAGTGCCAGCAAAGTTAATCATTATGAACAGGGACCTCTTGTCGCACCCATTTAATTTCTCCATAATGACAAGAGGTTCTTTTTCTCAGACCTGACATCTGTTGCTTGGATACCATTTTCGATTAGTTCTCGACTACAAACTACTTTACAATTGATATTAGCTTGTAAATAAGGAGTTGGGCATCAATAATCGATAAAAAACCAAAATTCAATATTTATGACTCTTACTACTTATTTTGCCTGTACTGAAAATTTTACTCTCCCGACAAGAGGCCCTTTTTCATTTTCCGCATCACAAGTAGTTTTAAATGGATTGAGTATGGTGGTGAGCCGGAAAAGGGTGCACCGAAATATATCCTTGCCTGAGTGAAAGGAGGGCTGGTTCCGGCCCTGGCTGCCACAATTATTTATATCAATGTATAACATTTAGTGATCTCAGCTAAGGCCTGTGTCTCTACCTCTACCTCCAACTAAACAAAAACAGCGCCGAGAAAAACAATCACATTGCTTCTAAACAGACGCACAAAAAAGGTCTTCAATATTTTCAAGTTCAAGAACCAGCTGCAATAAAACTCCAACTATCCGAATCGCTTTCAGAATTTCAGAAAAAAGACGGGAACGTACCGGATACTGTGATTAGCAAAATAATGATTTTGTCTACGCACACTATTATCCTTCCATACGCGAAGCTAGTGTAAGCGCCAGGTGTCAGACGGATTAATACAGTCAAACAGTTTACTTTGACCAAGATGTTCAGCATGCAATGACATTCATTTGATTAATAATAATCAATATTACCTTAGTTTGGTACGTCAACTAATCCTTCCTTCTCACTTCTTATATTACGACCGCGGTTTCGGGCATTCGCCCATCCTCAGGTAAACACTTAACAACACAAAAACATTAATAAAAACATATAATAGCTCCGAGTGGAGATCGTTAAAATTTATTAAAAGTTCAATTTACGCATCTGACGTGCACGTCATGGAGGTTAGTCACTAACTGAAGCTGCTTCTGCCGTTATCTTATTTACTTGCCAAACTTTGTCCTGCCCTTCCGGCGTTAATGATGGTATCGAAGATTATATTTGATTGAAAGGCTAATTGGTCGTTTAGCAAATGTGGAGCCGTGCTTATTCTGGCTTTGTAAATTTCATACTCTTCCAAAGTATTCATGACACGCCCCTTCTTACATACGTGCAAAATGCTCATATTATTGTCAAAATCCGTGTACGTATGTGTGTTATCAATAAGATGTTCGGCATAACTTGATTTTTTGGGGTTCAAAAGTTTGGAAGGTAGATGTTCTTTGAACCTTTTAATGAATGGTCGTCCAGTTTGGCCTATGTAAAAACAGGGGCATTCGTTACAGGTCAATTTATAAACTCCTGTTTTCTGTTTATCGTCCACCTTGCAACGCTTTTCCGTGTTTAAAACATTTCCGAGTTTGTTGGTTGTTTTAAATGTGACAGTGATATTATTTTTAGCCATTACATTTCTTAGTTTGTGGTTTAATATGTCCCCAAACTCACATGCGATGTATTTTTGTTTATTCTCTGCTGTTAATTTTGGTCTTTTATATTTATTTTTGTGATTACTGATCAATTTGTCTACCATGTTCACGTCATACCCGTTAGTCACGGCTATGTATTTAATTGTTTGTAACTCCTCGTTGTAATCGTCCTGGGACATGGGTACTGTTAAGAGTCGGTGAACAAAGCTATTGTATGCGGCTCTTTTCTGTTCTTGCGGGTGGTGGGAAGTTGCGTGTATCGTCAAGTCTGAGGTCGTTGGTTTTCTGTAGATCTTGAAAGAAATTCCGTCATGTGTTTTAGTGACAGTTAAGTCGAGGAAGTTAAGACTTTCATTGGTTTCCGTTTCCATCGTGAAATGCAAGTTAGGGTGCATACTGTTCATGAAATTACTTAAAAGTTGTAATTGTCTGTTACTGCCGTTGAATAGAATGATGGTATCATCAACGTATCTATGGTAAGATATTATTCTGTCTTTATGTTGGTTTGAAGTTGCGAAGATGTGTTCATTTTCAATGTAATTCAAAAATATCTCTGACAAGATACTGGATAGTGGGGAGCCCATAGCAAGTCCGTCACTTTGTGTGAAATACTCGTTATTGAAATAGAAATAATTTTGCCGGAGCACTTCATTGAGAAGGGAGATAAGCTCCTCTATAGACTTTCGGGCCAAGGTTGAATATTTCACTAGATTATTGCGTAAAATCACTAATGTTTCTTGGACGGGGACGTTCGTGTAAAGGTTCACAATGTCAAAAGACACTAGTTTATGTTTCATATTCAATTTTACATTGCGTATTTTATCAACGAAGTCCAGACTATTTATCAAGCGAAGGTCATTGACAAAAACAAAATGTTTCCTGATAATCATATCCAACTCTTTAGATATTCTGTAACTTGGTGCCGAGGTAAAGTTTACAAGCGGTCTTATCGGTACACCGTGTTTATGTACTTTGGGAAGCCCTTTAAAATGCGGGGCGTGTGGGTTTATCATTTTTAATCCTCGGATGCAATTAACTGATAAAAGATTGCTACTACGATTAAGAGTTCCATTTATTGACTTAATGTATTTAGGAGTCGGGTCCATAGATAGTTTTATTATGTTATTTGCCTTGAAGAAATCATAGACTTTGTTATTATATTCAGTTCTGTCAATAACCACTACAGAGTTGCCCTTATCGGCTTTGGTTATTAACGCGTCATGAACCACCAATTTGTTTTTTATGCTCGTTGCTACTTGCTTATCCGATATACTAAGGCAATATTTCGGGTTTGATTTGGTTACACAAGGCCTTTTCATAATATTTACTAATTTATTATTTATAGCGACCCTTGCTGTAATTTGGGATTCCGCAGTTGGTAAAGTTTTTATTGCTGCTTCTGCGCTAATTGCTTCATTCATTAGTCGCTGTTTACTATTACGAGAGAAGTTATAATTTAAACCTTTACTCAACACGTTAACCTCCCTTTCAGAGAAAGAAATTTCAGAAATGTTCAGCACACGGGGATGAAATCTGTGGTTGGTCTTAGGAGAATCAATTCCTATTCGCTGCTTGTGTTTTAGGGCAATAATTTTATTCTTCTGGACGCGCTTTTTATGCAAAATAATCAGGTTAATTTGTTTCTGGATTCTCCAGTAAACATTGTCAATTTGGGATGAGTGCAAATTATTGTTCAATTCGATGTGCTTTCTGTAAAGTGCCCGGTTCAAGTTGTCTTTCAAGCTATATAACTGTTTTATTTCATTTCTTAACCATATGTTAGCAGCGGCTTTTTTGGCAATACACGCGGCTTTAGAGTTGTTCCTGATATTTATACGTACATAATTAGGCACAATATTGCTGTTAATGCAGGTTTTGTTGAACTTAATGTTTTGTATGGTTTTCAACATTTTTATTTTAATGTTTTTATATTGTAAGGCTATTTTTGCTTGACTGGCATTTAATTTAAATTCCATGGTTTAGCCTACGGATTAGTATATTAATTAATAATAATCAATATTACCTTAGTTTGGTACGTCAACTAATCCTTCCTTCTCACTTCTTATATTACGACCGCGGTTTCGGGCATTCGCCCATCCTCAGTCGAGGATCCAAATTACATTCATTTGGTCGAAATAGTTCATTTGTTTCTTTGGTTTTTTTTTTTTGTATGTAGGGGGTAATCTCTAGAACTACTGAACCGATTGAAAAAATAGTTTTACTAATAAAAAGCTACACTATCCCTGAGTAACATACATAGGCTATAATTCATTTTGATAAAAACATTTTTTAATAATTGTAAATTTAGTCGGAAAAAATTCTTAGGTTAGGCCTAGACTGAATCAACACATATATTTCTTGAATGTATTTATTTACATTCAATACCATATCAAACGATTGAATAAAATTACGGATAAAACAGTTGTCTGCTCTAATATTTCCAATAATAGCTGATTTCAAACTTTGAAGCAATTAACTTATTTGTATTTCTAACTTTTAGGTTAGGTTTTTGAAAGTGTAGACCTGAGCCAAGCTGGTTCTTTTAACCTTTATTTAACTGCTGTTATAAAATATACTACATAATTTGATTTGAACATTTAATATTATTTACCATCTTAGGTTTGGGATTATTATTAATCCTCCACCTTTATTGTATAAAGAAAAGATAACATGGTTATGTGGTTCCAACGGGGTTGGCGTGCGAAGCACGCAGGCGTTTCCCCTCTAGTTCTCTATTAATGTATTTTGTGAATTAGATAAACTAATTATTACCTATTGATCCTAAGTAACTGTTTTCCGAAATATAAGCTAGAGAAAGTAGGCGTTTTATGCAATTTATAAAATTTACCCCCTTTTGCAACATTTTAAGGCAAAAATCTTAATTTATTATTTACGTACGATTTATCACATGAAAAGAAGTAGCATGGCGAGTGGAATTAATATGAACTGTAATTTTTCAAAAATAATAATTACACTGGGAGTTATGGACATTTAAGTAAAACTGGTACTTATCATAATGTAAGCTTTTTTCAAAACTGTATATAACTCAACAACTATAAAAAAGAAAGTTATTAAATAATTTGTTAATTATAGATAAAATCTTTATTTTAATGGGACACTTACAATATAGTAATGTCTCACATAGTTTCGAAAGAATAACTATATAAAACAGGTATTTAAAAAAAACGTTTGGGGAAATTTGTTCTGATGTGGATATTAAAATATACATAATTTCATTGAGAACAGAGCATTATATTTTAATTTTTTTAATAATGCTATCACTTTCGAATTATTCAGCTTTGTGTGATTTCCAAAATGATAACAGGTAAAACAATATTTAATTGTAATTGATGTGTAGCAGGAGCGTCATTTGAGGGGGGGGGGGGGGCGGCGATTTCATTTGCACTGATTTCTTTTAGACAATTCAATAAAGGAACAAAATAGGCCTTTGTTCGAGATATTTGTAAAAAGCTGAAATTTTTAAAATAAAATTGTTAATGTTCTTATACTATAGTAGAACTGGTTTAGCCAGTGAAAATTATTTTGCAATTTATTCGACTTCGACTCTAAATACTGTCTGGTGCAATAAAGAAACAAAATGAATAAGATAATGTAGTTGGTAAAGGACTACAACTCAGTAAATGCAACGCAACGCCAATCGGGCTCCTTTTCTCGGCCCCCCCCCCTCCTCAACTCACAGCGGCTACACTGATGTAGCGCAGGAAAGAGCAAGTCAGCAGATAGCGCTCCCTCTCTCCTCTCGATAAAATTATAAGGTTTTATGAAGATATCTAAAGAATAAACGTATAAAAACATAGTTAAAATAAAAAACTTGGACGATTTTTAACAAATTTGAAGTTCGCGGCCATTTTGTGAGCTTACCGTTAGAGATACGAAAAAACATCCAGAATACAATTTTGTAGAACATCAAATTTGCTAACAGCAAAATGCTATTAGTTTTTAAATTCGACTTACGGTTAAGCCACAAATTGGCTTTGGAAAAAGCTTACACTGAGAGAAACAGTGCGGCCGACATTTTTATTTAATTTTAGGGGTTAAAAATGAAAAATGGAAAAAACCATATATATACATGGCTTGGCCTAGGAATAAGGAACATTCATGCAAAAAATCATAACAATTGGTCAAGGCGTTTGGCCGTAATCGTGGGACAGACACATGACATGCCAACAACGGAGACCTCGCTTCACTCGGTCAATTAGGAGAGCCAGTTTTGGTTCGGGGGATTATTCCTAACTCTAAGTTATTAGGGCCGTTCCATTATCCACCTATGGGCCCGCCGTGTCCCGTATATACTGGCTAAAACCGGCACCGGCAGGTGTCAAGCAGCAGAACATGTTTTGTTTACTGTCAAAACACCATCACGGACCACCCACCTACCACTCAAATTGCTATTTACAATATCTTAAAATTTTCTGGGATATATACAATACTGGCACATATAAAAGTAGAGTGCTTCAGCTTTATATAAGACAGTGGAAACATTCTTGCTACTGTTTTATTCCAATCCATTCTTGTCATGATCATAAATTATTTCATTTACACTATTAGGACTGTTATCACAGGAAAGCCCATTACAGTGTTCACCTATGGCTGAACAATTAAGTTCTAATCTCCGACACCCACAATATTTAAGACAAGATGTTTTACAGCTGCAAGTCACGAGGTGCAGAAGGTCATCAGGTGCAAAAACCTTAGAACTTAGTGTAGCCTAAGTGTTAAAGTTTTCATGTAACCTCTATTTTCTTTCATCTTTTCAGTTTTATTTGTTTTCGGTTCTTCTTTGGAAGCATCTTGACGTAGAAACACCGACGCTTGTGTTTGAGCTTCATCTGACTTTTGTAAAATGTACAAAGATATTATTTTCCCCAGACCAAAGAAAAAGATGTTGTGTCACAGCCTGTTATGGCATAAGCAAACAACATAAGCTTCCTAATGTAATACACTTTTCCATGTAATCGTCCAGTTGGGTTTGCAAAAGAAAATTGCTTGGATCTTCGGCCCAAGCGCTACCAACAGTTAATAAATCGGTGTATTAATAAATTGAGAGTAAACAAAACATGTTCTGATGCCTGACGCCTACCGGGTTTAGCCCAACGAACTATACTACGGTTTAGCCTGTCCGGGACACGGTGGGTCCATAGGTGGTGAATAATGGAACGGCCATAATAACTTAGGATTAAGAATAATCGCCTGAACCAAAACTGGCTCTCCTAATATACAGAACATTATAAAAATTTCAGCTTTTCACTAATTGCACCCAACAAAAGCCTATTTTCTCCCTGTATTTACTTTTCTAAAAGAAATCATATTGTGTGTTTATCAGTGCAAAGAAATAACGGAAAATAAAAAAAATAATAAAATAAATGTTTACGTCAATTTTTCCATCGGAATAGCCATAATTAGACCAGCTATACAAATAAAAGTAAAAACAATAGGCCTTTGTTGCAGATTGACCGCAGATATGCCAACGCGCTGATCCGGCCCGCCAGGACTCGTCAGGCCGATTATGTCAATTTCATATTTATAAAACTTATATCATTTTAAAGCTTGCAAAATACCGTAAAAGTTTTATTTGAGAATTTTTGTCATAACTTGTCACATATTAATAAAACATAGCTAAACATGTAATTATTGTAATAAAAAGTAAAAATGTTAACATTAAATTTAAAAATATACGGAAAATAATCATTTTATATCAAACGATATGAACATTTTTGATAGAGAATATTATAAGGATTATAATAACAAATTAATATGACTCTATCGCTGTTTATCTCTTAGATATTGACAAAATAAAGAAGTCTTTCAAAAGTGAATGTTAATTGAGGGGGTAGGGGGGAAGCAAGAGGGGGATGGGCGGGGACATTTCAGAAAATATTCCTTATATAGTCAACTAACATCCATGAAAAAATCAGCTTTTCACTAATTAGTTTCGGCACAAAACATTTATTGACTGGGCTATATATGGGCGCCCATGCTACAGACACAATAAACAGTGAAAAAATTTAGGGGTTTCTTAGGCAAACACCAGTTTGACACTGCTATCAAAAAGAACAAAAACAATATCCAAATTGAGAGTTTGGTAGGTGGCAACTTAACAGCAGGAAACAAGCAAATATGATATTGAAATATATAAGTATTGTGCAGACAATCAACCTTGAAAGTGTTACATAATTGATAATATAATTATATAGCCTACTATTGCATTATTTCGAAAAAGATTCAATATTATGTGATGAAAACGGTCAGGACTTTATATTTCTTAACATTACCCTGTTATAAATCATCAACATTTTAATATGACACATACATGAACATTTTAATATCAACATTTTTGGAATGACAAGGTTATACAAACGAGCCGAACTATAGGTAAAACATTGATGGCATAGAATTAAATTTGGTTTAGGTACAGGTACGATACGAGAGTTCCTGAAACTGTGTGAAGTATTTTTCATGTTATTTACAGCACCAGAATTTTGTTAGCAAAATATTTTGAAATCTTTAAATACGTAAAAGTTACGTAATGGAAGGATTACGTAGATGCCAAAAAAAGTGGCCAAGAGTGATCAAATTTATATCTTCTTAATATTACTCGAATAATACTCATTTGCAGACCAATTACTGGCTTGAGTATAAAAAGATAAGTGCCTCCCCAACAACTAAGTCCATACCCTATACATAAGGCCACCGCCACTAGTGCATGAGTAGGCTACTCTCTCAGGGCAGACATTTCGCAATAAGTAAAATTTACTTAAAATTAAAAACATTTCTTTCTTTAGTTTCTTTAAATAGGTATCAATAGGGTTATAAACATAAGAATAACGATAAAATAAAAATGACATTTCATAATTTTTAAAAATATGAATGACAAAATTTTCGTTAATTTAAAATAAACCGCACGAAAATCGGCCACGTAGATCTCCAAAAATAGGCTTATAGCCTTATAGGTATCATCAATAGGCTTGTAAATAAAAACCCTTAAAAGTCCTCTTATTAATAATATATCAATGAAATAAAAATGACATTTCATAATTTGTTTGATAATAGTGACAACATTATTTATGTTTTCATATAAAACAAACCTAACGAAAATAGGCGTGGTAGACCTTTAGAAATAGGTATCAATGCGGTTGTAACTTGCAACAACAAAAACCCCGAAATGTACCTTTATAAAATATAAAGTTGAAATAAAAATTACATTTCATAATTTGTTTAATAGTACCTAGGCCTAGTGACAACATTTATCTATATTTATCTCCCCTAGTCTATATAAATATACTTAGTAAAACAATTTACAATAATTATGTTTCACAATGTTATATAACTGTGCAAAATTAGTAAACACTAAACAAATTTAATAACGTCAAATCTATACTAATAGGCCTATAATAAAGAGGTCAAATTTGTTTGTTTGTATGTAGTAATCTCTTGAATTACTGAACCGATAGTAAAAACAAATTTACTAATAAAAAGCTATACTATCCTTTAGTAACATAGGCTATAGTTTATTTTGATAAAACCATTTTTTATTTAAATATTTGTAAATTTAGTCGGAAAAAATCTTAGGTTAGGCCTAGACTGATAAACCAACACATATTATATTTTCATTTATTACCACAGCAACCAATTGAATAGAATAACAGATAAAACAGCTGTTTGTTCCAATATTTCCATTAACAGCTGATTTCAAACTTTGAAGAAATTATTTGTATTTCTAATTTTTATGTTAGGCTTTTATTAAATTGTAGACCTGAGCCTTGCTGGTTCTTTTATCCTTTATTATAACTGCTGTTATAAAATATAAGAAACAATTTGATTTGAACAGTTAACATTATTTATTATCTTAGCTTTGGGGTTACCGGTATTATTAATCCTCCACCTTTATTAAAAAGAAAACATAACATGATTATGTGTTTAGAAGGTTCCAGCAGGGTTGGCGAGCGGAGCACGGGAGGGTTTCCCCTAGCGTTTTCATATAAAACAAACCTAACGAAAATAGGCGTGGTAGATGATATCAAATAGATATCAATGCGGTTGTAACTTAAAACAAAAACAAAACTCAAAATGTACCTTTATAAAATATAAATATGAAATAAAAATGATATTAGGCCTACATCATTTTTTTGCAGAAATTTGGAGCGGTAAACCTCTAGAAATAGGTATCAATGCGGTTGCAACCTAAAACAAAATAAAAAAACCAAAAATGTATCGTTATAAATATAAACGATGAAATAAAAATGACATTTCATAATTTTTTCATAATAATGACATTTTTTCCGCCTAAAACAAACCGCACGAAACCGGCAAGGTATAATCTGGTGTGTGTTCGTGCGTCTGGTTTTGTCGATTAAAAGCTTAATGTACATGTGTGTTAACACGCTAAAGACTTATCAAAATACTAGCTGAATACCCGTGCTTCGCTACTGGGAATTTGTTTTCATCGCTAATGTTACATAATTTGTAATATTTTCTCTCATCTTTTATTTCACAAAAGTGAATTATTACATAATATTTTCAATTAGTTTCGTATTTATGGTTCACTGGTAGCCCGTCAATCGTCTTTGTCACTGAATAAATTAAATCAATTTAATATTAAAGAATTCAGAGTGAAGAGCGTCTTCTTTTTCAACCGCTAAATCTACAGACTGGTAAATCACAGTCCTATAGTAAAATTCAACTCAGAGTGAGGCGGAAGTTGAAGCCTACCGAGGGTCAGCACGGTCGACTGGTTTCCGCTCCACTTCTACCTGAATTTTAATTTTTTATAGTAGCGTTATGCAAACTTTTTTTATAACAAGAAAATATAAAAATAAATCACATAACGTTGTGTATCACGATCGTCTGTTTATTTTGATACCAAATTTGAAGTAAATCGGTAAATGTTGAGTAATTAAATGGCATAGCTTTTAATGTAACTAAGAACTATTGAAGGTGTTCTTCAACTTCCGCCTCACTCTGAGGTGAATTTTACTATAGCTGGATGTTGCAAATCACCCAGATACGTCTTTATGCGAATCCACAAATCGGGATAGTTTTGATAAGCTTACGTTTTTAAATATTTTCTTAAAATTAATTAATGAGTTCCAAATTTCAGCTCTATAGCTTTAAGGAAAGAATACCAATTAATATTTATTGTTTTTAGTGGTTGCTATCACATTTTCGCCCCTTCACCACGTAACAAAATGTAAAATTGATTTATTTTTATATGTATCTTGTAAGAAATAAATATACAAAACTTCAGGTTTCTATAGTTTTAAGGAAAGTATAACAATTAAGATTTATTGTTTTAGGGGTTGTTACTACATTTCTACCCCTTAGCAGAACGTGAAAAAATGTACTGTGTAGTACTCACGAGTGTAGACCTGAGATTTACAGGCGCTAAGACTGATGCCGTTGGCCATGGCTGACCTAGCCATGTCACTAATATTATGTTTTGCGGAACTATCAACTCTCCGATCTCAGAAATGCCGACTTTCAAATCCCAGTGGACCACCTCGGTAACATCCTTCAATAATATTGTTAAACACACTTACTAATTTTTAATAAAGACAACTTCCGTGTTTTCAAGAGAAGAGATGCAGACCGATGTTTTTAGAAAGGCATTAAATAAGTGACAGGGCAAAACCAATGCGCTGTGCTGTGCGGGTTGCGTTCTTTCCAGGTCCACACTTGTGAATACAGCCATTGTATTTGGATAACCTAATTTTTAAACTATTATTTATTTTCTTATTTTTTTAGTCTGGGACCATGATCAGTGCTCACTTACTACACCCAACAAAATTAATGAGCACCCGAAGTTTTTATATATCGTCGTGAATCACCCTGTATATAAAGTTTTTAATGACACCCGAAAACGTGTTCTGGGGACCATGATCAGTGCTCACTTACTACACCCAACAAAATTAATATTGCATTGTCATCGGTCCTTGATAAGTGTGCAAAGTTTCAAATCAATACGACGTTTTGAAGAGGATAAAAAATCACGTCTTGATTTGGGGACCATGATCAGTGCTCACTTACTACACCCAGAAAATTAATATTGCATTGTCATCGGTCCTTATTCTTCATATACACTATACACAAGAATATATATATATATATATACATATATATATATATATATATATATGTACAAGAGGGTATACATAATCAACACACCAGTCTAAGCGAAAATGTTGCGTTACGCGACGTGATGCGAAACGGCGATTTACCTCCCTACAAAAAAAGAAAATGTTGCATTACGTGACGTGACGCGAAACGGCAATTTACCTCCCTACAAAAAAAATACCCAACGTCGCTATAGAAGTTTTCACTTCAAAAATTTCATAAAGATCGGTGAAGCCGTTTCGGAGGAGTTCGATATTAAACACTGTGACATGAGATTTATATATATATATATATATAGATAATTCAGACATTTGTTAAATGGGGAATTGAAATGTTTACTCATTTGTTTCATTTGTATCAAAATACTGTAGGCCTAGTTACAAATTGGTTTTGAATTTTTTAAATTGCCTTCTTAGTTTATATAGCCAACCACTTATTTAAATTATTGGCGAATTTTAATCGTAGCCAACCACTTATTTAAATTATTGGCGAATTTCAATCGAAGCCAAACACTTATTTAAATTATTGGGGAATAAGTGGTTGGGTCCGATCAAAATTCCCCAATAGCGTTTATTATCGGTCACATATAAAAATACAAAATAGGTTAAATTGTTTATAATTCCCTACTAGACACATATCATAACTCTTAATTACATTCTGCAAATGTTATTTCATTAAAATTTTAGTGATACTTGAGTTATTCTACAAAATAAATTCTGCAAATGCCACCTTTCCAATTGGGTTACATGAGGAGAATCAATATGCACGGAAAGACCAGGTTTCTATGGCAACCCCTCACTCCTATAGAGCCTCTACATCTTCCGCCCAATATGGAGTCGACTTCATCTTAAAAAATGTTATTTTCTCTTACCGAAGTGTCTTATTTGGATTGGATTTAAGGTAATTTTATATTTTAACACCTATAGTAGCATTGTGTAAAAGTGTTACTTTATTTTCATCAACTTTAATGCAAGGTCAGTAATATTTTGAATTAAATAACCTACTTATTTTACTTTTATTGATGGACATTTTAAAATTACAGAAATAAATAGTAAATAATAATTTATCGACTCTATTACATATCTACAAAGAAAACCTTAATCTTGTTAAAGAAATCAATCATTACATATCTACGAAAATGCCAGTGTGAGTACGGTACCTAGTTATTAATAAAAAAAGAAAAAGATGGGTGCACAAATGGGTTTAAACTATTTTTAATAGTTTATTCAGATAATTTATTATTCAGTCTAATAAAACGAGAAGAATTCCTGTATTTTCAACCAATTTTTGTCATGTGAATTTGGTGGTTATAAAAATGTTATTTTTATACGTTGTTGGTTACGAATTTGAAAAAAACTATTCTTCATACTTTATAATCATTTTACTAAAATACCAGTAAAATGGGGTGAATAGGGACGCTGAGGTGAATAGGGACAAAAACTGTGAAAAATATTTATATTTTTCTCCCAATGAATATATTTTGTTATATACTTTTAAACTCGGTGTCACAATTAAGGTTATATTCTACTCTAGAAAACTATGACTGAGATAAACTCTCAGAACTTTTTATACTCTATGTTAGCAGCCCTTGAGTTAAGGTGTTAAAAAAAAAAGAAGTTTACTGTCCCTATAGACCCCTTAACACCTAACAGGCATTTATGTACAAAATAAATGGCTGTTCCTATTGACCCCGACATTGGGGGGAATAGGGACAGCGTTAAAAAAATCAATAAAAAAATCAGAGGTAACTGGAGAAGAAAAATAAAGGTATGTATATTTGCCTAAGAACAAGGACCAACTTTTAAGCATGCAAATTGGGTGTTAAATAGTTTGGAAGCTAAATTATAGCAAAATAATACTCAAAATTGTCCCTATTGACCCCGTTTTACTGGTAATTAATATTACCAAGATTTGTATAAACAAATATCTTTTAAATGTATTTGTTATTTTTAAAACATTTTAGCTCCATCTTTTAGAACATCATTAAAGTGTGATAAATATATACAGGGTTGAGTAAAAATATGGAATATAATTATTAAATAATTCGAAAACTAGTAAGCAAATCGTAGGCCTAATGAAACTTTACATAGTTATGTAGGCCTAGGCTATTTTGTGACTATTATAAACTAATAGTTTGACGTATCTTGTTCGTTTTTTTCATTACCGTGGGACGGCCTATATAAATCAGTGTGCCAAAAAATAACAGTCCATTTTGTAATATAAATAAATGACTAGGAGATCCGCCCCTGCTTGCTTCGTTCACCTACCCCAGCGGCGACCCATGTTGCCAGATTAATGTTATTCCTTGATATTTTCACGGAAATGGGGATTGAGCTGTGACTTTTAACATAGGAAGACAGAGAACGAAATAAACACGATCATCCCCAATAATTCGAATTGCGGCATGCGTTGTAGTTTCACCATTAATATTGAAACAATCAAATAAAAAAAAATGTATATTACCAACTAAAGGAAACAACATAATAATAATATGTAAGTAGGCCTACCATATATGTAACACCATATTTATGATTGACTTATAATACAGTAAGCTTTTTATTTGCTTTTGTCTAATCTAAAAAAATCCTATTGGTTGTGAAGAATAATGACCTGATTATAAATTTGCCAAATTGGTTGCAAATAAACGTACTTGTTTCGGTTATTGTAGGCCTAACCTAAAATGATCCAAATCAGCTGTTTTATTTATAATGTGTAACAACAGATCAACAACAGTATTTTTTAAATTTTCGTTCAGTTTTTTGGTGTTTGCTTTTAGTTTATTACTGTAATATAACCTAAAAAGCTGTTGGTTGTGAAGAATAATACACTGATTCTACGTTTTTGCTAAGTTGGTTGCTATGGTAATGTGGATGTAAACAAACGTGTGTTGCTAAGTTTTTGATCCGAACAGCTCTTTTATCCGAATTTTTACTATTTTACTTTCTCACTATACTATAGTATAGAGAAAGTATAGGTAGTGATCGCAAAAAAAATCGATGTTGAGATTTTTGTGGAAATATCCGTTTTGGGGCCCCCTGAGTCCAAAAAAGTCTTTTTTACAAAATGTCTGTCTGTATGTCTGTATGTATGTCTGTATCTGTATGTCTGTATGTATACAAAGCTAGAGCGAAAACTACTCGATCGATTTCAAACAAATTTGCACCGGACATGTCAAGTAGGCCTGTATAGATGCACGAAAAACGGGTTTGAAAATTTTTAAAAAACAACTCCCTTTTTCGCCAAAAAACCCCCAAAAAACTGTTATTATTTTTTTACAAGAAAAACCGCTCTAACGATTTTGATAAAATTTGGCTTATTTGTAGCCTTTAATGTACCCTACCACATGCAAAAATCCGCATCTTTCTAAAAATTATCACTTAGCTAATAATAATAATAATAGATTTTTGGGGGTTTTTTGGCGAAATGGCGAAAACTATTCGATTGATTACAAACAAATTTGCACCAGACATGTCAAGTAGGCCTATATAGGTGCACGAAAAACGGTTTTGAAAAATTTAAAAAAACAACCCCCTTTTTTGCAAAAAACTCCAAAAATCAGTTATTATTTTTTTATAAAAAAACCGCTCTAACGATTTTGATAAAATTTGGCTTATTTGTAGCCTTTAATGTACCCTACCATATGAAAAACACCGCATCTATCTAAAAATTATCGTTTAGCTAAAAATAATAATAATAACTGATTTTTGAGTGTTTTTTAGTGAAATGGCGAAAACTATATATTCAATCGATTTCAAACAAATTTGCACCAGACATTTCAAGTAGGCCTGTATAGATGCACGAAAAAGGGTTTGTAAAACAACCCCCTTTTTGGCCAAAAAAACTCCAAAAAATCAGTTATTATTTTTTTATAAAAAATCGGCTCTAACGATTTTGATAAAATTTGGCTTATTTGTAGCCCTTAATGTGCCCTACCATATGCAAAAAACCGCATCTTTCTAAAAATTATCGTTTAGCTATCAATAATTAAAAAAAACTGATTTTTGGGGGTTTTTTGGCCATAAAGGGTGTTGTTTTTCAAAAATTTTCAAAACCTTTTTTCGTGCATCTATAAGACCTAATTGACGTGTTTGGTGCAAATTTGTTCGAAATCGATCGAATAGTTTTCTCTTTAGATAATAATAATAATATTTATTAGTTAATATCCAACTTTAATAAAAAAAATCACCTCTCCTATCCCACCCTACAAGTCACAGTGAATCTGTTTAATAATTTAAATATGTTTGTGAGAAAGTATGTGCCAGTTCCAGGTACCGTTTATTTACTATAAAATAACAATGTTGCAAAATCTTTTCTTAGACCCGTATTACACTGTAAAATATTTTATAAAATATGTTTTATAAAAGTCTTTGACAAAGATCTTTGATAGTGTAATGGACCATCTTTTATAATATATTTCTTTTATAACATTTCTTTTATGAAATCTAAGAGGTTGGCATTATCTTTTATAAAATGTTAGATACATTTTTACCTTTTAGTACAAGTCCAAAATGTTTTATAAAAGAGAATCACTTTTCAAATCTTTTATAAATAAAGAGAAAATCAAGAATAATATTTTTTCCAAAAACGCTTAGTTTTTCAGATATCTGCCATTTTGTTTCTTTTGCAAATTAATTAATATTTAGAGAATTGTTTGACTGAGTTCAAACTTGGCATGAAGTTTAACCGAACAATAATCTATTCTAAAAAACATAAATGATTATATCCAATCACGCGTTTCAAAATGGAGGATGTTTGAAAGTTTCAGATCTGAATTACCCCAAAACCGTAAATTTTAACAAAACATATTAAGTCACTTTTTGTAGCCATTTCAACTCCCTATCGGATGGTGTATAGTTAAGTTATGTCTAATAATTGGTTTGTTCCACCCATACCGTATTGTTATGTTTACTGTGTATATGTTATAGGTATAGGATGCCGGGTGTCTAGTAAAATTAACAGAGGTCAATATTTAAAACTTGAATTTGTGTCCTTTGTCAAGTTTGATAGAAATATGTCTTTAACCCTACAACTGTCGTAGTTAAATTTTTGCGATGCCAAGCTATTTCTGTGTGTGTGCAAGCATATTTTCAAAAATTCGCTAAATATCCTAGTAATTCTTATCAAAATCCAAAAGTGTTCCATAGCTTTCTTGTAGAGAAACGTTCATAGAATTCATATATGGCAGTAAAAAAAATTATTGATGTAAAATTTACAAAGTTATTAGCTCAAGGAACAAAAAATTTTCAGTAACGAAATGAAAAAGTTCAACTTAAGGCCTACATAACTAACAGTAAAAATTTTTTGTAAGCATAAAAAAGTTTCGTAATTTAGTTCTAAATAGAACTGTATAAAAACATTTATCAAATTTCAAATTTCTTATTTTGAAATCACCAGTTTTTATGTTCCTACTACAAGAGTGCTATCAAAAGTATGCCAAGATTGAAATGTAATTAACTAATATCTGCTTTGCCCAAAAATAAAATACTATTATCACAAAATGTAGAGAATAAATCAAAGAATTGAACTGTATACAGTACTTATAAATTATCTTTTCGTAAAAGTGTTTAACTTAGAATTATTTGAATAACAAAAGTGAGAACAAATACAGAAACTTCCCATTCATGTTTGGTTGAAATGAAGCTCTGATATGACGTTGCACGGGGTTTTTAAATTGATTGTTGGTTTGAGAACGTCAAAAAGCTGTCTTTCCCACGGTGCTACAAGACAAACCGTTGACACAAAACATATTTAGTTCACACGAAATGTTAGCTTGAATCATTCTCTACACAGACATATACAAATATTTCTCAAAATAGACTGGGATGACACATATATTGACGTGTAATATGTAAGGCTGTTTATTGGTCGGAAAACTGACCAATTGCAAAATGCTCCACAATTTCCCACCTATTTGTCCGATTTTTGATTAGATGGAAGTTTTAGGTAGGGGAAATTGTCATGAATCCAACGATATATAGCTTTAACTAAGAAAACCTACTGGGCGGGCTGTAGGGAAGGATATACAAACTCGAATTTTTGCGTCATTTTGGCGTGATTCATGCGCCTGACATTGGCTTTTAGAAAACCCAAAACTGAAACGATGATTATGTATATAAATATACGTTTAGAAAAAAACTTGTAAATACACAAATTAAAGTTTAAATCATTTCATTTCAAACGGTTTTTCTTTTATTGCTATTAGATGATTTTTAGTGGGTGAAATATTCAATACAAGTTGAGTTGACATAGACTGCTCAATTCAATACAGCTGCGAACTGAGACTACTCAATCGAGTAGTCTGACAGGAGTAGGGAAAGAAAAACCTATTGGCAATTTTAAACATAATTTTTAATATAGTTTTCAGGAAATTATTTGCAGATCATCTTATATGTATTTAATTATTTCAGGCTAGTGAATTAAAATAATATGCACCATGTGTGTTTAAGGTAACCAATATGGCATCATGGACATTATGTACAGTCCTAATATGCATGGGCTTGCATTTATTTCCTCATCTTCTAGTGCAGTCAGGCAACCCTGAGTATTTCAACATTGGTGGTGTCTTAAGCAACAACATCAGTGAGAATCATTTCCAAGAAACTATATCAGTAAGTTTTACTATAACTATTGAACCATTAAACTAT
>JAGFPH010000462.1:508531-525278 GCA_018207615.1 Philaenus spumarius
ATTGAACCATTAAACTATATCAGTAAGTTTTACTATAATTATTGAACCATTAAACTATATCAGCAAGTTTTACTATAATTATAGAACCATTGTAATATGCATATAAACAGTCTTCATATTTTACTGGATAATGTTTAATCTTTACAAAGCTTTTATTATTTTTTTTGTAATTTTGTTTTATTGCTCATTAGAATTATTTAAATAGAAATGAGTTATTCACTTCAAGGACAGCAGGACCTTGATAATTTGGCACACTAAGGAAATTTGTAATACCAGTTATATAGCATTATTTTATAACCTAGTGAAAATAGTAATAAAAAAATTACAAAAACCATATTTAAAAGTACAATACATATAAGATGAATATTCTGTAATTATTTATTGTTTAACTTCTTATAATAATGTTTAAGTCAGGAGCGGATCTAGGAATTTCTAAAGGGGGCTCATTTTTGCTATAAATAAATTAATGAAATCAAGCTGTTTAGTTAGTGAACATGATAAGGGGTTAAAATAAAACCAATTACTGTACAAGATATTCTATTTATTTCATGAAAGAAATAGAAAACACAATAGGCTAATTCATAATTTTTCTCGGATTTTTGACGTTTCGGATTATCGACGCTCTACTGTAATATAATGTTTTTTGTCTAAACGTTGTTGTTTTTTTGTAAAAAAAACGGTTATTTCAAAAACAGCCAGGTTAAACCGATTGTGAAAAAAACCGGAATAACCGATAACCGGTTATTTTTACAATAACCGCCATCCCTAATAATCCCCCTTAATATGAATTCTGGAGTCATAGAATGGCAGGTTTATCAACTGATATTTTGTTTTCTGGGATCACTCTAAATTCATTATTCCTTTGCTAATAGCATAGTTATTGCATTTTTAATCAAGAATTAAAAAGAATAAACCTATGTATTTGTAAATATGTTATTTACTAATAATGAAATAACTGATAAAATAATCAAGTTTTTGGTAGACAAAACTGTATAAATAGATATTAATATGTTAACTCTATGTTATGAATGTATGTAGGACTGAATATAAAACTTTATTTTTTTAATTTCAGCAATTGAATTTTGATACGAGTAAAGTTCCCAAAGGCGTAACTTACTATGCCACAGCAATACAGATGGATGCAAACCCGATTCGCACTGCTCTTAATGTTTGTAAATACCTTATTGCTCGAAGGGTAAGAGAAATGTGTTATTTACTGTATTTATAGTTGGTGATATTCATGAACTGAAAGTATGACATAATCAATGATTACTTCAAATGACTGTTATTTTACTCAGACTATATACCAGTATACCTATAACTATTACTATGTGTAATACATTAGTATAAAATCAAGTAAAGTTCTAAAAGAAATTGTGATTTCCAAGATCTTTAAATTTAATGACATTGTGTCTTTTCAAGGTAAGGTGTTTTTAACATTTTAGAAAAATTTTGTTTAAAATACCATCAATTTAATATTTTGTTTACAGGAAATGTTTATGTCTAGCTAATGTACAAAATTTCTACACAAAGCAAACAAATAAAAATATTGAAGTTGAAAAATTATTTAGATAGCCTAGGTTTCTTATAATAATATAGATTTGATGTTAACTATGTTATTTATAATATGTTTTGTAATTATTTTAATACCCTACTTAGTAAATTTTGTACTTGTGTACAGGTTTATGCTGTCGTAGTATCACATCCACTTACAGGAGATCTATCGCCTGCCGCAGTTTCATACACTAGTGGTTTTTATCACATCCCTGTTATTGGAATTTCATCAAGAGATTCAGCATTTTCTGATAAGGTAAACAAGAATGTAATCTAAGGTGTTTTATTTCTAAAAAAGAGCATTAAAATAAATTATTATCTGAAAAGTTAAGGCTAATGTATTTTAAATATATATATACGGTAATTTAAACAGGAATGATTGATTTGTACAGAAATAAACGAGAGAAACTTTCTAATTGTGACATAATTTTAAGAACCGGTACATATGAAAAAGATTGTGTCAGGGGTTGAAATATTCATAAATCAAACACTTTGATTCACTTTAAAGAAAATAAAGATAATTACTGATTATGAGCTAAATAAAGTATTTTGTAATATATATGTTTAAAATTGTTTGTTTTAGAACATTCATGTGTCATTTCTGCGTACTGTAGCACCATATTCACACCAAGCTGATGTTTGGATGGATCTTCTAAAACATTTTAGCTACATGAAGGTTATATTCATACATAGTTCAGACACCGATGGCAGAGCGTTACTTGGAAGATTTCAAACAACTTCACAGAGTTTAGAGGATGATGTTGAAATCAAAGTGCAAGTTAGTTACATCCAAAATCAAGTTTAGTCTTAGATAATGTTTTGATAAAGTTGCTTCATGTAACTTAACATTTGAAAAAAATAAATTGAATTTTAGTTCCAACTATAACCACTAACTCTAACTTTATAATTATTTATACTACAATCACTTGTCAAGGTAAAAGACATTAAATGTATATTTATGAGTTTAGTGGCAGAAAATACTGGATTTAGAATCTGTATTGCATGAAAACTTAGATGATATACTTTTATTTGATAAAATTACCAATCTTACTTATTCCGCTCATTGACATGGGGTTTGAGATATTTATATATTCAATACAATTGCTGTAGACGGGTTTGTAACAATTTGTAGTTTAATTATATTTATTTTGGAGAGTAGAGATGTTGTTTGGACATTCAAGATGTCTATGCATATACTATAGTGGTCTTGTAACTTTTTCTTTTTTCTTACATTAAAAGTCGCATACCGAAGCTATTGCACCTTATATTACGACATATTTCCTTGTCCTTTTATTTCCATTCTGATAGATGGGAAAACCTCATCTTTCTTCGAACCTTATCCACCGCCATGGTTCTATATACTCCTGTCACAGCGATTACTCCAACTTTCTGAGCGTTCACCAACTTTTTCCTTGCCTTACTTCTAAGTGCTCTGTGCCCCCACACACCAGCAGCATAGGACATACTTTCCCAAAAGATCCCTTTTATATAATTCTCAATGACTCCTTGCTTATTCCCCATTCTCTACCCACCACTCTTCTTACTTTGAAAAATAGCCCTTTCGCCTTTTTAGAAACCTCTTCCACATGTTTATTGAAGAATAACCCGCTTTCCAACCAAACACCCAAATACTTTGTTGACCTCTCCAATTTTATCTTGAGTCCGTTCATCCTAATAATTGGATCTCTCTTTAGCCTACCCTTCAAAACCACCCACACCGTCTTCCCTACTGCCAACCTCAGTTTTCTTCCCCTGCACCACCAAGCACAGACCTCAAGCACCTCCTTGCCCTTCTCCTCCATCTCCCTCCTAGACCTCGCCTCCACCACATAACCCACAATGTCAGCAAAAGCAGTTATACCCACTCCAACCGGCATCACCTCCTTTAACAAACCGTCAAAAATAGAATTCCACAAAGTCGGTTCAAGCATTCCCTCGTTTCGTTTTTCCTTACTGTCCATTTTTTAGTCACAAGTTCTGCTCTCCTTTTCCTGGGGTATATTGATTACACTATATAGGTCTCTGGGGATCCTCATATCTCCTAGAATGTTAAGAATTGCCACCCACCATGCCCAATCAATAGCTCCTCCTATATCTATCGCTAGAAATAGAACATACTTGCTATTCGAGATCTTCACCAGACAGCGTCTACCGTAGATCTTTCACTTCTGAAACCAAACTGAAACTCGCTGAGCAGCCTGTTTTCTTCAATGTAGCCATTGAGTCTAATTGCTACTACTTTCTCAAACCATTTTCCTATCGTGTCTAAAAGTGCTATTGGACGGTATGATTTTGCACTGCTTCTGTCCTTTTCCGGTCTCTTTAATATAATTTTTAGCCTAGAGATTTTCCATTTATCCGGGAATACTCCCTCCCTGCAACATTCATCAAAGATCAGCTTTATTTCTTCTGCTATGTAAGGGAACATTCTCTTCCATGCCTCAGTAGGAATTCCACCAGGAGCCCTCGGCAGCTTTATAAGTCCTATCGCCTTCGATATTTCCTCAAAAGACACATCTCCCACACCCTCTCCCAGATCAAATTCCTCCCTCAATACTCTCTCCCTCAAACCTCTTCCTTCAACACGTCCTCCGGCATCAGCTCCCTCATCAGCCCCACTGCTGTTTCCTTTCCACCCATTGTCCATCCCTCCCCCACCTTCACAGTCGACAATATCTCCTCCATCCTCATTTTGCTCACTAGCAGCCTATACACCACCCTCCCATGGATCTCAGCACTATCAGACTCAAAACGCCTCCAGCTCTCTCTTTTCTCCATTCGGATGTTGGAATTTAAATCATTTCTCTTTTTTCTCATGTTGATCAATTCCAGCCTATTTCCCTCGACCATTCTCTTTCTTGCCTTCTGCAGCCTTCTGCAGTGGTCTTGTAACTATAAAAAAACACATTTTTGATTTATGTAAATATTTAAAGTGAAACACTTAAACATTTCTGCTAAACATTGTATATTATGGTCAGGACCAGCCGAAGACAGAGTGGCAGTATAAAGTAGTCACCATATGAATATTTTCCAAGTGGTAAATTCCCTCCCTGAAATTTAAAGCCCTTGTTGCATTGTACTAGATGTTATGATGGTACTTTTTCACGCTAATTTCAAAAACTGTGCTCAACTTCCATCACCATTGATGAGAGGGTCACATTTATACTCAAGACACATGGCACATACTTGCCTCCACACACTACGAGGCTTGGTGATAATTCGATAATGTTGTTATTTATAATATTTATCCACAAATAATTATTTTATGTAACAATTATTTATTGAATAATTAAATTAATTTCATAGAAAAGTCAGCAAAAGATTTTGTTACAGAATCTATCACTCTTCTACACATCACCTGAATTTTATCTGTTTTGCTTGCCCTTATTATGGTTGCAGTTATCGTTATTTCTAATAAGTAATGCTGAGTTTATATAATCTTTAATATGTCACTGGATTCATATTTTCAATAGGGACCACATAGTACTGATCATCCTACCATAATACTAACATTGGTTTCAATTGATACAATAATCTTCACTATATTTTATTTTAATCTATGGTTCATAATAAAACTTCTTAAAAAATAGTTATTTGTTTATCTAGGGTGCAAAGTTGAGTTTATCGAGTGTGACAATTTAAACTTTGCACCCTTGATACACACAACGTTTTTCCTACAGCTATATTTTAAATTAATGTTTTAGTTTTTTAAAAGATCTGTTTTACAGAGGTTAGTTCCATAACAATCAACATTTTCAAAACATAGACTACATCAGCTGTTTACTTTGCGTACAGTGCATAAAGTAAACAGTAGTATCGAGATTAACACATTAAGTGTTAGGTGCAGTGTATGTGATCCCGTGGGCTTGACACCAACACCCACTCATGTGTGTAGTGGAAAGGAGATCTTTCTGATCCATAACCCACCCAACTATCAGCGAGGTCACTGCCCCTACGAGACCAACTCCATGTGGAAGGCACTAATTAATGCCCAGTGATCTACCACATTGTGTGGAAGGCACTGGTTAATACCCAGTGGGGCTCCTTCCCTTGTAGGACTTGTGTCGGCAGGGATACCTCTGTCACATTACGCGTAGCCCTACCTCACACCCTGCCGCAAGGATGCGCCCTTTACCCATAGAGCATGGATTGGGTGGTCTCCTGGCAGCTTTAAGGGCAGAACTCGTGAGGCTTAGTTCTGCCGGGGCATGCTCCTACGTCCACACAGAGCAGGCTTCCCTGTCACTGGCTGGTGCAGTGGCCTTCAACCAGAAAGCTGACCCCTCCCTGAAAGAAGTAGCTGGAGTGCGAAAAGTGTTCCTTTACTTTAGCCGTGCGATAAGAGGTTTAGTTACTTAACGTTGAACACATGTAGTTAAGTTTGCGCACTGCTGTGAGTGTGGAAAACGAACTTCATTAAACAGCTGTAGGAGAAATATATTTCACCTTCTTTTCATATTGCAATAAGTTAAGAAATTCATCATAGGTTTTTGCATTATACATAGGTTAGGCTTATAGTTTAAATTATAATCCATAACTTTTAATTTAAATTTAATGGAGATTCTTATAATAATGTTCTATGGTTAGCAAATTTAATAATATTTATTTTCTATTTTATAATCAATTATTTCTTTAATACTATTAAATTAATTATAATTTAATTATAGGTAGAAGCTATAATAGAATTTGAACCAGGACTTGAGAGTTTCACTGATCAGCTGTTAGAGATGAGCAGTGCAACTTCTAGAGTTTATCTCATGTATGCAAGGTATGAACTAACTGTCAAATTAACAAAATATTATGTTTAATTTTTATATTAATGAATTGATTAAGATTTACATTAAACACAGTTTCATCTTATAATATTTTGTCAGTAATGTTTTCTCTTTTGTTTTTAACTCTAGCTACAACTTGTACACTAATTAAAATAATAAGGATCCAAGGGGGGGGGGATGTGGGGGCTGCAGTCCCATTCTTTGGGTTATTATATTTTTGCTTTGTTTAATCGGCTAAGTGGCAGACTGCTACAGTCTCAGATAACACAACTTGTATGGAATATTTTACACACTAAATATTATCAAATCTCAATAAAACAAAAATCATTGGAAAGGAAATATTTAAACTTTAATTTTTGTATTTACAAATTTCTTTTAAAAAGTATATTTACATATGTAATCATCGTTGTAAAATTGTAGTTGTCTGAATCAATTGATGCCACGCTAGAAAGCATAAGTAAATTACTCAAACTCGTCACTTTTTAAAGGCACATTAACCGTTAGAGAGAATTGTTTTGAGAAGAAGATAAAGACTTATTGGATTCGTCAAGATTTGAACTTTCTACCTCGATCTTTTAAACAGTCTTATAGTTTTTTAGATATAAAGTTTTCTGTAAACTATTGCATTTGGAATGGTTTCAAAAAATGAGAAAGCACATTTTGCAATCGATGTATCTATTACAAATCTATATATTCGTATAATGATTTTTATATAGATTTGAAGTGCAAGTTCTATATTTTCGTTTGATATAAGGAAAACCTGGTTTAGTGTTCCGAAGCTATTCGGGTATTTCCATGAAATATGTACATTTTCAACGCTCTGGGCGCGTTAGACGTTACCTTTTCCCATTTGGCTGGAACTGTATACTGTACTATACGTTTGAGAGAATTTTGTTTAGTTGTTCTAATTTAGTGAAATAAGTTTTTAGAATAAATCTATTTAAAATTTTCAAGTGTACAGTTCAATTCTATGATTTATTCTCTACAATTTGTTATAATAAAATTTCATTTTTTTTTAACATAAGGGCATTTTTGGGTAAAGCATATAATCCTTAAGACGTTTTCAAGCACTGTATTCCAAAAAAATATTCTATACCCTCCCCCCGGATAGGAGACAGCCCCCTCCTTGAAAACCGACTGTATCCGCCCATGAGTGATTGTGACACTGTAACTAAACAAACTATTATAAATTGGATTATATAATATTATGATGTTTGTCACACAGTAAAGCAGATGCCAGAGTTATATTCAGAGATGCAAGTTTGTTAAAAATGACCGACTCAGGATTTGTCTGGATTGTAACAGAACAAGCTTTGGAAGCACCAAATGTCCCCATTGGTGTTATTGGACTCAAACTGGTTCATGCTACTAATGAAAAAGCTCATATTCAAGATAGCATGTAAGTAGCTTCTACTTATTTAGGCTATAAACAAATTGTGTAAATGTGATTACAGAAAATTAATATGTTCTACCTTTGTTTCAATAAAAATGTAGCAATTACTTGATTTCAGTTTATCATTAAAAATTAATTAGCTTACATCAATAAAACAAACAATAAATCAATACAGTACATACATTCGATAAAAAAAAGGAGAGAATTAAAAATGTGTAGCCTAATTGGATATATACACAATTTAAATTTTAAGTTGAAAAAAAAGAAGAAAACTGCCATGTTTCAACAAACTGAAATGTATAATATAAAAAACTATATTGTCATATGATCAACTAAAAAGCAATGCACAAAATTGTACATCACATCTTTCCTCCTTTGAGATCACAAAAAGTTTAGACATAATACAGATCACAATTCGGTCTTGATTTTAAAATAACTTAACCATATCTGGTTTTGACAACATTGTAAGCACTACCTATCTCTGTTTATTGTTAGAATAGTCAGAAACGCTTCAGAATTTCATGTTTTGTTGATTCGTTTTCCACTTCAATAGTTTTTTAGGTGTGAACCAGGTGTTGTGAGTTATGCCTGTATATAGCTCCTATCATTAATATGATCTTGGATTTATGCTCTGCTTTAATGACGTATTCTATTTTCCATTTTCTTGATCGCTTTTGAATTTACCTTTTCTCTAACTTTGAATCCTAATTTTTTTTAGCGCCTCTTCCACCGTAAACGTTTTGTAGTTTTCTTGCTTTGCTTAGACATTTTAAAACTTTTACCTGATGAACTATAGCAAGGATTAATGTTTGAGTCCACCTTGATATAATCACTGAATTGCTGAACCCAATTAAGGTGATGTTAGAGTATAATTCCATAGTCTCATAAACAGTAGTACTGTCCTACAGACCCTGGTGCTTTTGAAAAGTTTGGTGATGATATTACCTGAACAAATCCCCACCTTTTCACAAAGTTTTTAACAACTTCCATTTTTTCTGGAAATTGAAATGGAATTTTGTCAGATTTGAACACTGACAGGATTCCATAAGTAGAAAACCAAATTTTCAACTGATTAATTGTAGCCAAAGCTGACATATATTTTTTTTCAGAAATGTCAAAATATCCAGAGTAACTATCACCCTAGACAAAATATGTTTTATCTTAGCTCAAAATATTCTGTTGTTGTTACTCCCCATGGCATTTTGAGTATCTGTTTAGTTCTGATTGTTTCTTTGATGACTGCTTTACTTTAAGTTTGATGTACTTTACATTATTGTATAACATTTTTAAAGTCTTCTTTGGTATCATATTTGGCCAGTATAAGGTTTTCTTAGTTCATTCGTAGAAAGATTTTATTCCTTGATGATTTCCAAAGATATTTATCTACATTCTACTTTTTACAATCTTTGAAAAACTATTTTAGTTCCTTTGAATATCAGACCATCATCATTATACTAATTTCTAAAAAAACTAGAAACTATAATAAAGACCACTAAAGAATAACGTTGCGTGGCGGCCAATAGGATGGGCGTGCAGCGTTGCCATATCTACTAGCCTCGAACACTCCTGGTATTTACCGCTTTAGGCTTGAGCGCTCAGTTTAAAGAATTATAAATGCGTTGAGTCAGCCGCGTTCAGTTAGAAGCGTGGGAAAAACGTGACAACGTCGCACCAAGGGGATTTGGTTCGTTCAATGTCTCGGTGTACACAAGCCCGTCCCGCAACGGTATTCTTTCGTGGTCTTTACTGTAGGCAGTAAATGCAATGACAGTCTCTGTCATTGTGATCATTTTGACAACCATTGACCACAAACATGTGACCATTTTTAATCACTTCTATACTGCTTATACACTTATACCACCAAACCTCTTTTATGCTTAACTTGTTGCTCAATCAGGTTTGGATTTAAGTTTAAGTGTAAGAAGCTCAATTTGAAGAAAAAATTGCGGAAGTGATACGACCCTGAAAAAGACTGTAGTGGTGGAAAAAATGTGTCCTGAAGGCCACTAGTGTAGGTGTAGCACAGTCCTTATATCAATTTTCAATGGTCCGAAGTCCCTATCCAAAGCCTGAGTGAATCTACATTAAGTGTTATTTAGGCCTGAAAAGGGTCCGATTACTCAAGATTGTGTTCAGGTAAGTGTTCAGGTTCGTACAGGTTCCTTACTAAAGACTGAGTTTTCTGTATACTGCTGTACAGAGGCTCTAGCCTAATTTAGCCACTTTTTAACGATTGTGTTAGTGTATGTGTGAGTGTTTGTGAAGAAATTCTGTATTTATTTCTTTAAAAATAACCCAACAGGAGTCACAATGCCTCTCACTAGCCTCGGTGATTCTTTCTCTCAGCCTTGTCTTTCTTGATCTTGGATGAACTGAGTCCGGGGAAATAGGTAGTTGTCTGTTAATATGGTTATTTCTCTGGAAGACTTCTTGCTTTGGCTCAAAAGAGAGATTAAGGTCTGTGATACTGGACGAAAACTTGAAGCTCAAAGTGTAGTGAAGAGCTACTGCTGATAACTTGATGTAGTGGGCTTAAGGGTCTGGCTGAGAACTAATTGAAGACTTGATGCTGGTGAAGAACTGATACTTGCAGTGAGGACCAGGTACCCCAGTAATCAATCGTGATGTTTTTTAAGAAAAGTGAACGGGACTTTAAAGGAGAACTTTTTATTTTTTCCTTATAAGAAATTATAAGGAGGGATGACAAAAGCCAAGGAAAGTTAAAATAAGTATTTTTGGTCAATGTCTTATAATTTTGTGGGGATGAAAGGCCCAACTCAATACTAAACACGGGATGGCGCTATATGAAGTGACACTTAGAATAATTTTGATAGAAAATTGAAGTAGACTTTTTTCTAGTGTCTTTCTTGAGAGAAGAGGTGTGACAATTCTGCTACGACAAAATTTTTGACATAATGTACGTAGAGTAAAATAAATATTTTTTTCTTTATAAGTGTGGCTTTAAATGCAATCATATATATATGTTTAAAAAACAGAAAATCTAATATACAACTAATCATATTGTCACATGATCATCAATAGTAATAACAAATATATGATATCACATGTTAATATTAAATAATATTAACAGATATAAGTAAATAATGAATAGAAAAGCTATTTACTGTAATAAAAATAATTAAATAAAAATAAAGTACACACTTTTTACATAAACTGTTTTTGTTAAAACAGAAAACGTGTTTAATAGTTTAGTACCTGCGCGACCGAGCATCGCTCAGTATTTTTTTTTGTAAAATTGTTTTTTTTTTAGGAAAATGTATGTAAATACGAATCACATACTGAATAAATACGAATATTTTTCGATCTTAAGTACATATTTTGTAAGATCTGTTTGTAAAACATCTGGATTGTATCTATAATGTATCTATTTGCCTACTTAGTGACTTCAAAGGTGGTATATAAAAGAAGTTCAGAGTTTACATAGTCGAAAAGAGCTACTTAGCGCATTTTTGCAGACATAAGACCTAGCGCATTCGTTCCTGATGTCAAAAAACCCCTATATGCAAATTTGTATCCAAATCATTAGAGCCGTTAGTGAGATCCCCAAAATAAATTTACAAATTTACAAGTATACAAGAATTTCTCGTTTAATAAGATAAGATTCTGCCTTCTATATGAGATATTGCTTCTGCCTTGTTTATTTAATATGCTGGGCATAAAATTAAATACCTAGATAACATTTATTATTTGGTGTTTTCTAAACAAAATTTAGTAGCCTAATAACTTTGTTAATGAAGTTGCTGAATGTAACTGAAATTATATTTTCTTTTGCACATAGTCGTATATGTATAAAAGAAAGAACATTTTTAAATGCATTCCTTAGATTTAAGTTTTTCTTTTTCAAATTGTTTACACATTTTTGTGATTAAGTAAATAAGTGTCTCATTTATGACAAAATAACAAACAACATATGACAGTCACCAATATATTGAATGCATTTTGCTATGTTTATAGGTAATCTTATAGTATATTTTGGAAAATTAGGTAATAAAGTAGAATCTCAGGATACTTAATGGGTTTGTAAGTCAATTATATGTACAAGAAGGCAATTTAATCTTAATTGTAAAAATAATTAGATTTTGCCAATGGTCAGTGAAGAGAACAGAAGGCTTCTTCTTAAAGGTTATATTTAAATCTCAAGGAGGAAATTCAATTAATACTGTCTAAACATTTTAATTACAGTTACGTTCTTGCTTCAGCTCTGCGAGACATGAATAAAACAGAAAATATCACAGAGGCACCCAAAGACTGTGATAACTCGGGATCTATTTGGGAAACTGGAAGGGTGCTATTTGAGTAAGAAAATATTACAAATTTTAGGTTTATTTTACTTTACATAAAGATATTTTATTGATGGAGAACATAATGTAAGTTCTATCATTGCCTTATCCAATACAACAATCTTGTTGGTAATAAGTATATTGATGTATTATAATATCAAAAAATGAAACATTTAAAAAATATTTCAATTCAAAAATATTTTTCTAAAAAATTTGATTTTAATCAAACATTATCAAAAATGCCAGAGAATGAAACAATAGGTCTTAAAAATTATTAATTAAACATACAAAATTCTGCTTAAAATTGTTTGTGTGGATTTTTTTTGACTAATTGCGTCAATGTTCAAAAGTTGAACAATGTTTTACAACAAAAGCAAATAAGTACAACAATATTTAAAACAAATATAAGTACATACCGTTAATTTTAGATTGGATTTTATTCAAACATAAGTTATCAAAGGTTTCACAAACAGAGTCAGAGTAATGATTTTAACCCTGCAAAGTTTATTTCTTGTAATTTTAGAGCTGTAAGCATTTCTGTGTTAGTAATATCATTGTATTTGGATAACCTAATAGAACTCCGATCCAATGCAATATTTTGTTCCACTGGAAATTCGACTTTTTTGGCGCTATCTATTGGGGAAGGAAGCTGATTGGAAACACCAATGCTTACAATGCTTTCTCCCTAGCGCTACCTCGCTGCGCGATCATGTACTATTTTCGCGACAAGATCTATTTATTATTCATGATCTATGGTAATATTTAACTGGGTTTTACTGTTAGCTAACAAACATTTTACAAAAAAACATAAAATAATATTTGTAGCAAAACTTTTTTTTCTTTCTTAGATACATAAAAAAGCAAGTATTACTAACCGGCTCAACGGGCAAAGTTGCTTTTGACGACAACGGAGATCGTATCAATGCGGAGTATGATATTGTCAATATTCAAGGACCAGGGAAACAAATCTCAGTGGGGCAATATCTATATAATAATGTAAGTAAATAAATAAAATATAAATTTGATTCTACATTTCCAGAAATAACAAAATAGGGGACCTTTTTCTTTTAATTAGTATACAAGTGAATTTTGTGATTAATGACAAGTTTTTATAATTAGATATTAGTATATTTTACATTTTGTAAGTTGGAAACTCAGTTAGAGACAAGTAGAAGGGGATTAACCTTGTACAGAGTTTAGTATGAAGGTTGTTGAATCACATCACCATAATAACTACACGTGACACTGCAAACCCCAATCTTCCTAGCAGGAATACAAATTTACCTATATTATTGATTCTCAAAATACAAGAAATAGATTAAGTTTATTAGATAAAAGTTTAAAAGGGATAAAGATTTATTAGAATATGTTACACAACTAATTAAGAAAGAAATAACTGTGATTTCATTAGGATTAGCAAAGACTTATTTTATAGGGTCGAAACCCTGTGCCGCTGTCAATTATTGGTATGGAAATCAATAGAGTATATATTAACTTTGTTTATTTTATTTCCACTATACATTATTTAACAATTCAAATATCACCTTTACACATTACGTAGACCTAAATGAATATATTTGTCAATCTTTTAATGTCAAAGCATACCGTTTACTGATTGTATCATAATATATATAAACTTAACTCCCCCTCGGTGAGATTTTTGTTTTAAAATATCATAAAAATATTTTCTAAATTACTTACAAAATATTATATTTTTAGGAAACAGACAGAATGCGCCTCCGTTTAAGTGATGGCAGCATTATATGGCCAGGAGACACAAAACATAAGCCTCAAGGTGTAGAAATACCGCAACACATAACCGTGCTCACAATTGAGGAAAAACCATTTGTTTATGTGAGAGAACTTTTGGACGATGAAATGGAATGTGGTTTTGATGAAATACCATGTCCACATTTCAATGTGTCTAAAGATGGTAAATATATTATAGCCTTAAATTGTTCATTTGTTAAATAGTAATAGTGTAGGTATCAGCTAAAATCATCGTTTGATTATTATATTTTTTTCTAATAATGTAATAGTTGGATACTTTCACTTAATAAATAAAATTTTTTGATGCTGAAGTATTGATTCTGGTAATGTAAATATATGCATTTTTAAATATTTTAATTTCTGAATGAAACTATTAGTAAGCAATAAAATGAAGGGGTTCAAGAAACAAATAAGTAAGTAAGTAAGTTCTATTCATCGCTTCTTTACAAAATCATCAGTATAAAAAATATATAAACTAAACACACTACGCATATTCTATCAAATAAAAATAAGTATACATATTTTACTGTTCAAAATATAATAGGTTCTAATTAGTTTCAAATGAGAAGCAATAAATCCCCGAGGTATATAACACCTGTAAGGGGCAACAAAACAACAAAAATATAACACAAAATAACTTAGAATAAAAAAAAAAACCCGTAAGCAGCACTGCCGCATTACTATAGCCGAATTTTCTTATCAGGGAATACCTAGTATTATATAATGAGAGATTCCTATGCATTTTGTTCCTTGTTGCGGAAATTGTTCCAAATATATCTTTGCACAGGATTATAGTAAATTTAATTGTCTTTCGAATGATATAGCTCACAAATTGCACTTGGGTTTATGAGTGGGAGAAATTGCGTAATTACCTTACATTGATAATACAAAAAACATTTATCAGGAGATTTCTATCAGTTTTGTTCTTTGTTCCGGGGATGGTACCTGAATTACCTTTGCACAGGATTGTAGTAAATTTAATTACCTTTCGAACAATATAACTCAAAAATTGCACCGGGCTTATGAGTGGGAGAAATTGAGCAAAAACTTTACACAGATAGTGAAGAAATCATTTATCAGGAGCTTCCTATCAATTTTGTTCTTTGTTCCGGGGACTGTACCTGAATTACCTTTGCTCAGGATTGTATTAAATATAATTACCCTTCGAACGATATAGCACAAAAACTGCACACGGGCTTATGAGTGGGAGAAATTGTGCAAAAATCTTACAATGATAGTGACAAAATCATTTGTTTGGAGCTTCGTATCAATTTTGTTCTTTGTTCCGGCGACTGTACCTGAATTACCTTTGCACAGGATTGTAGTAAACTTAATTACCTTTAGACCGATATAGCTCAAAATTGGACATGGGCTTATGAGTGGGAGAAATTGAGCAAAAACCTTACACGGATAGTGAAAAAGTCATTTAACAGGAGCTTCGTATCAATTTATTTCCTTGTTCCGAGGACTTTACCTGAATAACTTTTGCACAGGATTGTAGTAACTTTAATTACCTTTCGAACGATATAGCTCAATAATTGCACACGGGCTTATGAGTGGGAAAAATTGAGCTAAAACTGTCATGGATAATAACAAAATCATTTATTTGGAGCTTACTATCAATTTTGTTCCTTGTTCCGGGGACTGTACCTGAATTACTTTTGCCCAGGATTGTAGTAAATTTAATTACCTTTTGAACGATATAGCTCAAAAACTGCACACAGGCTTATGAAAGGGAGAAATTGAGCAAAAACCTCACACGGATAATGAAAAAAATCATTTATTATATAGGAGATTCCTATCAATTTTGTTCCTTGTTCCGGGGACTGTACCTGAATTACTTTTGTTCAGGATTATAGTAACTTTAATTACATTTCGAAAGATATAGCTCAAAAATTGCACACGGGCTTATGAGTGGGATAAATTGAGCAAAAACATTACACGGATAATGAAAAAATCATTTATCAGGAGCTTCCTATCAATTTTGTTTTTAGTTCCAGGGACTGTACCTGAATTACCTTTGCAACATATTGTATTAAATTTAATTACCTTTCGAACGATATAGCTCAAAAACTGCACACGGGCTTATGAGTAAGGGAAATTGTGCAAAAACCTTACACGGATAGTGAAAAAAATCATTTATTTGGTAATTCTTATCAATTTTGCTCTTTGTTCCGGGTACTGTACCTGAATTACCTTTGCACATAATTGTAGTAAACTTAATTACCTTTCGACCGATATAGCTCAAAATTGGACACGGGCTTATGAGTGGGAGAAATTGAGCAAAAACCTTACACGGACAATGAAAAAATCTTTTATCGGGAGTTTTCTATCAATTTTGTTCCTTGTTCAGGGGGCTGTACCTGAAATACCTTTGCACAGGATTGTAGTAAATTTAATTACCTTTCAAACGATATAGCTCAAAAATTGCACACGGGCTTATGAGTGGGAGAAATTGTGCAAAAACATTACACGGATAATGAAAAAATCATTTATCGGGAGCTTTCTATCAGTTTTGTTCTTTGTTCCAGGGACTGTACCTGAATTACCTTTACAACAAGATTGAATTAAATTTAATTACCTTTCGAATGATATAGGTCAAAAACTGCACACGGGCTTATGAGTGGGGGAAATTGCGCAAAAACCTTACACGGATAGTGAAAAAATCATTTATTTGGATATTCTTATCAATTTTGTTCTTTGTTCCGGGTACTGTACCTGAATTACCTTTGCACATAACCGAGGACTTTACCTGAATAACTTTTGCACAGTATTGTAGTAACTTTAATTACCTTTCGAACGATATATCTCAAAAATTGCTCACGGGCTTATGAGTGGGAGAAATTCTGCAAAAACCTGACATGGATAATTAAAAAATCATTTATCGGGAGTTTCCTATCAATTTTGTTCCTTGTTCCGGGGACTGTACCTGAATTACTTTTGCACAGGATTGT
>JAGFPH010000462.1:525904-548778 GCA_018207615.1 Philaenus spumarius
AATGGACGAATCATTCTGAAAAAAATTTACAATGATACATAAAAAAAAAACAATTTATCTAAAATTTAAGGTTTCAACTTTATGCTAACAAAGAAAAAGAACCCACACTATTAAAATCCACTAATTTATTTGATTGAGCCTCTGCCCATTTTAAACTGTATTTTTTTTTAAACTACCTTTTTATCCTATGAAACTCTAAATAATTCTCATATTAAAATTTGTGGGAAAACTAGTAGTAAGTAAGTTTTATTCATCGCTTCTTTACAAAAACAACAGTATACAAATATATATAAACTAAACACACTACATATTCTATCAAATAAAAAAAAGTATACATACTTTACTGTTCAAAATATAATAGGTTCTAATTAGTTTCAAATGAGAAGCAATAAATCCCCGAGGTATATGACACCTGTAAGGGGCAACAAAACAACAAAAATATAACACAAAAGAACTAAGAATAAAAAATGAAGAAAAACAAAAAAATATTTATAATTTAATTACTATTTAAGCGAGAAATCGCAGAGAGAAATGCAGCCGGACCAATCACAATTAAGCAGAGTCTAGAATAACTAACTCAAAAATCGGCTTCTACATTTGATTACATTGCATAAGCAATGCAATACATTTTTACAATAAAACTTAACAAAAATACCATTCTAAACAAAAACTACATATTAACTTACATTACTAACCTGTCATTCATTCATACATGCTCAATATCACTCATTCATTCCTTTTACACTCTCAATAACCAACATTAAAAAAGAAATCAATGTTTTTAACTTCAGTTAAATGATTCCTCAATAATCTTATAAATCTAAATTTATTTCCACATATTTTAATATTTTCCGGTAAATAATTAAAAAACTTTGGTGCTAAATATGTATAGAATTTCATAAATACTGAAAGGTTTGGTTTCGGTACATTGACATTAAATTTATTTCTTAATTCTTTACTCCTTGATGTCAAGCTACTATTATTGTTCCCACTCCTGTCAAAGAAAATTTCCAAAACCTTATAAATATATAAACTCCTCAATGGTAAAATATTCAAAGTTTGAAAAAGGGGTGATGTGTGCTCATTTTTCTGCTTGTTTGAAACAATCCGTATGAAATACTTTTGTAAAGTTATAATGGGTTTTACTGTAGTATAATACGCTCCTCCCTAAACTGATAGACCGTACTCTAACTTTGAGCTCACCAGAGCATAGTAAAGAGTCTTTAAAATATTCCTATTGCATAGATATTTTAACATATAAAAAACGCGAATGTACTTTATCAATTTATTCTTTAAGTAACTTATACGTGTTTTCCATGTCAACCTTGCATCAACAAACAATCCTAAGTATTTGATATTATCAACCTGTTCTATAGAAAGACATGTGCATTTAGTTGAGTTACAATTTATACTGTGATACTTTAAGGGCTCAGCAAAGAAAGAACTTCTGGCAATACTGAAAATTATATATTTTGTCTTCGGGCTCATGATCATATAATTTTGCGTGAACCACCAGCGCAAAGCGGATATGTCATTCTGCATTTTTACTTTTAATTGTTCTTCGGAATCAGCTTTATAAAACAAAGCGGAATCATCAGCGAAAGCTACAAGTTCACCCATGAAATTTCCATTGCATAAGCTATTCACATATATTAAAAACAAAGGGCCAGAGAGCACAGACCCCTGTGGGATACCATATTGAGCATGTCCTATATTGCTGTAACTATTGTTTATTTTAGTTTGTTGTATTCTACCATTTAGGTACGAGCAAAACCATTGCAATGCTACACCTCTAATCCCAGCGTCATATAAACGAGATAAAAAAATGTCGTGATCCACCGTGTCAAAAGCCTTCATTACATCTACAAAAATACCAGAGCTACATTTACCTTCATTTACACCATTATAAACCTTACTCATAAATTGGAGTAGTGCATTATTTGTATTCAATTTCTCCCTAAATCCAAATTGTTTAACACTGAAAAATTTATTTTTGTCCAAAAAACTAACTAATCTTCGCTAAACAACCTTCTCTAGGATTTTCGAAAATATCGACAGCAACGCAATAGGTCTATAATTACTAGGATCCCTTTTATCATTTTTTTTATAAAGGGGTTTAACAATTGATTTTTTTAAAGCACACGGAAATTCTCCCGCACTTAGACTGAAATTAAACAAATACACGAGTAATTCCACAATATTATCCGAAATCTGTTTAATAATTACCGGTGTAATACTATCAAAACCAGGTGCTTTTCTGTTCTGTAAAGAGTTAATTATTTCTTTAATTTCCTTTTTTGAAGTTGGATAAAAAAACAGAGAACGACTACTTACATTATTTTAAACAAGTTATCATAATTTGCTGCGAAATTTGGAATACAAGCTCTTTGTATCGTAATATCTTTTCTAAGGTCTGCAGTTACACTGCAGAAATAGGAATTGAAAATGTTTGCAATCTCTACTGGGTCATAAACCATCTGACCGTTACTATCTTTCAACGCAATGTTTTCGATGCTCACAGTTTCCTCACCAATTAAATGCTTAATAGTTTTCCACTGTCGATATACAGTACGTTAGATGTTTTTTATTATTTTAAATTGGGATTTAGTCAATTTACTTTAATTAATCTGTTTAAAATAATTCTTACTAGAATGTTACTTTAACTAGTAAGGATTATTTTAAACAGAAAAATTAAGGTAAATACAAATAAATATGTTTAGAATAAATAATCCAGAGGATTGAAATAAAAATTTATTATATTACATAGAGGTTAAAGTTAAATTACTTTGAGAATTTAGCTATATTTCCATAAAATTTTGATATTATTAATTTCAAATTGTTAAAGTAAAAAGAATATATAATCTCTTAATGTTTCTAAACATTTAAAATATAATTTATTATACAACTATAAATTAAAATTTTATTTATACAAACGAGTTTCTTGCAATTTGTTGATACTACACATATCAATTTATGATACTCACAGACACATAGTAAGTAAACTATAACATTTAAATTTTAACACAAGATTTTATTTTAACAATTTTACGGTCTGAATTTTATTTCTGTCTCTACATGTAGCCAATAAAAGAGTTTACAGTCTGACTGTTTGTAATTGGTAGTGAAAATATTATAAACCAGGCATAGTGCTCTCAGTCCCTTATGGCCTAATTTATTGGCATTTGTTGTTGTCACAAATGAAACTAGCTTGACCACTAGGATTTTAATATGTTCTGTCCTAGTAAGCTGTCTCCTAAAGATTCCCTAACAGCCCAGGTTCACCAATAACTCCCCAACAATTTAACAAATAATTGAAGTTATTGTATTAAAATTAATATTTGGGAATTCCTCACCTTTCAAAGTACTACTAAAACAATCTAGTTTTCATTAAAAAATCACATAAAATCCAAATTAAATAAATCAAAAAATTGAACTAAATATACATGACAAATCACATTTATAGTGTAAAAGAAACACAATTACAAGCTTATAATAAACTAATATTACTTTGGCAGAAATTGTAAATGTGATTTTACAAAATTTAATTTTTACTATGAACAAATTTTACTATGCAGAAATGTTACTCCTTTAATTATTTGTATTTAAATTTTCAAAAAATTTTATAATGTGGCTTATTTTGCATCTATTCAAATTTAATTCAACATGAAAATACAAAATTTCTTCATGTCATTAACAATATAAAAAAATACCAAGAACCTCAACTAAAAAATGTGCAAAATGTTTAAGGCAGTTTTTACTGTTTTCATGAACAAGCAATTTAACATTAGAAACATCGATGGTTGGTCTGATCGACACCATCAAAGATCCTGGATCTTGGTTATGTTGTTTAGGATCTAGTCTGCTACCCCTGGATATAAAAAAAGTCCCTGGTGATGAAATTGGCACCTGTTGTGGGCGTGTGGTATTTTATATTGGAGTTGAAGCTTTCAGTCCATTTACACACATGGGTCGTTTGCGTTGAAAACTGTCCCGACTTTTTCCACATTAATACAAACTTTCAATTTATTTCTCTGTGGTTTTGACAGTTCCAGGTGCATGCACATAAACAGTCTTTAACAGTCAATAAGTTTATTTACAAGTTATAAATAATTTATGACTGAAGTAATACCAGATTTCAAGAATAAATTCATAAGAAATGTACAGTAGAACCCTTCTAATCCATCATTTTTGGGTCTGGGGGTATGGTTGGAACGCAAAAGAGGTCAAATTATCAGAAAATACTGTAAATTATCCGCTGAAACAAACCGGATGCCACTACAAGTTTTCCAACAGTCAACATTTCACTCCTGACATGTTGAAAAACACACCACTGTACACACAATGTAAAAAAATACACTGTAACGAACACAGAAGAACAGTATCATAAAACCAACAAACAGTAAGCACTAAAAACTGCACAGTACAGTACAAAAAACACGCACAACAACAGGAATGTTACGAGAGATGATGGAGCATTAAAGCGGACAAGCGATAACAGCAAGTAATCAACAATGGTGCGATGGGATGTAAATCACCAATTTCGGCTCGAGCACTGTCTGACCAACCGGAGCAGCGGACCAGCCGAGGGCGGATGAGAGGGGTTCTACTGTATTGAAATAATGAGATAGTTAACCACTGACCTCCAATAACAACAGTTAAAAATAAGACAGTAAGAAGAGTTATATCATAAAAAGTTATATAAAATACTCTAGCCTCTTCCTACCAGTCTATACTTCTATTTATATCCTACTTTCATATATTATACTTGCTAAAAATTGTTATTCTTGCTGTGTTTCTATTATAATTTGTAAAAATAGTGTAAAGTTTGTATTTTGAGTATATCTGAAAATTTGTAACCAGTTTGTACATCTATAATTCTGGAACTTGATAGGACTTTAGAGGAGCGATTAAAGTATAATGAAGGCACAAAGTTCTACATTTTGTCTTAAAATTACAAATGTGAATTATGACGGTATATGTAGCTAGAGGGTATATATAAAATAATGAATACAAACATAATGTATAAAGACATTTTATTAATAAATAAAGAATAGCCAAAAACTCACCAGTTCAAGTCCATATCAATATTTGAAGATGACAGATCTGTGAAATGTATTTGTTTTATGTAACAATTATACAAGAATTATATTATAAAAATTATGTACAATATATAGCTTCTTGTATACAAAACATAAGTTTGAAATGTACATATTTTAAACTGTATATACTAACACATATATTGAGTTTTTGCTTCATACTTTAGGTAAAAATCATTATGGTACTAATGCGAAATCTTAATTAAACTAGTGCTAAAATACTAAAGCTTAAAATTCACATTTGTAATTTTAATACATTTTCCATTTCTTTGTCAGATTTTTCAAAGTACGAGATTGAGCCTTGTCACCAGCTTGACAAGATGAACCTTGAGTTTTAGATAAGAAGTTCAACTTATAATCTATACAACTCCTTAAAAAATGCATTTTATACAAAATTAAAACTTTAAAAAACTACACGTTGCCGACTATTGTTTTATATATATAAAGAATTTAAAAATAGTTTTGTTGAGTACAAAAATTTAAGTGTTTGTTTTTTATCAGATATGAGGATGTTCTGCTGTAAAGGATTCTGTATGGACTTGTTACGAGAGCTGTCCAATAAAATCAATTTCACTTACAATTTAACTTTATCCCCTGATGGGCAATTTGGTAACTACATCATTAAAAACAATACAGGTAAGCTTAGGTTGTATAAAATTGTTTAAATATTGTTAACTCACTTTTTCGTTTTTTAGATCAGTATCATACATTTTGTTTGATGTAAACCACAAGCAGTCGGTTAAATAGTGCAATAACACTCCTCATTTAATATCATTCTGTAGCACCTTCTCAAATAATATAGTAGGTACTAATGCCTAAAATGTAACTCGTAAATAGAAACTTTGCTTGACCATTACTTAATTATGGATTTCGGGCATATGTTAATTTTATTTATTTACAAATTCATTCAGTAGAAATTAGGTCTTGTCACTAAAGACAATCACCTTAGTAAAGCCAACCTTAACGATGATCTGTTGTTTGTAGAATAACACCATAGTTACCATAGTTACAGTAGAACCCCTCTTAACCGCTCTAGGATCAACCGGTCCTCGGATTAACCGGCCTATCCCATGGAACAACAGAGTTTTTTTTCTCTTACAGATTATATTACTGTAACTGGCCGAAGTCTCAAACATTGAATGTTTGACGGACATTTCCTGGAAAATAAAGCTGGGTGACACAACTTTAGGTGTGCAATGTGTGTTAGTGTTGTAGCAGGGAAGGGGAGCATGAGTTTGATTCCCCTCTTGCTTCCGCGGCAATTGTATTTTTTCTTAGAATCAATTGACAAAGAGGCATCCTTTGTTTCTTTTTCTTCGTCTGTTGCTTTGTTGGAACCTTTACTGAATTTTGTGGGAGCAAAATACCTACGTAATGTTTGTAATATATTGCGTAATATGTTGAGCAGCAAAAAGATTCAACGGCATTAGACGTGACTAACATGTGAAATTGGAGAGACTTAGCATTAAAAATTTTGAATGTTAAAGAACAGAAAAAAATAACTGATTTTTTGATACGGTTTATGTAAATTTAGTTTTCAAAGTTTAAAATGTTTAATTTGTTGGTGTTTGTTTATGTATGTGGTACATACAATAGAATGGGATGTAATACTTATTTGCTTGTTTATTTATGAAATATGTAGGTTATTTTTAAACAAAAATCCATTTTTTACGGGAACCTCGGATCAACCGGCCATGGTCTCGGTCCCGACCAGACCGGTTAAGAGGGGTTCTACTGTATATGAATACATCAATTTTCCTTTACAGGATTAACATTTATTACACAATCTGAGTAGATATTGTGTTCCACATTTAATTGAATATATTATTGTTATTATTAATTAAAAATGTTAACTCTTAAGCAAAAAACAATGTATTATCTATATTTGTTAATATAATTTACACAATTTACAATATCAAAAATAGTCTTGATCAACCAAATCAGTAATTTGCATATATATACAGGGTGTTAGTGAACTCTCTTTAAAAAAATTGTAGATATGTTCCTTGGGTTAAGGCAAACAACATTTAAAAACAACATATAAACATTTGTCTAAAATTCCTAGATTTCTGTCTGTCGGTCTGTATATGTTTTTTACAAATGGTTTTATAACTCAAGACCTATTTAAGTTAGTAACTTGAAACTAGGTATAAATGTGTAAATTAGCAAGTAGAATAAGTGTTTAAAACTTCTTTGCTGTAACTAAAGCCGTTTCAAAAGGGCAGCTGTTTAAAAATTTCAAACCTAAATTACTCGAAACCGTAGTTATATGAATACATTTTAATATATTATACTATGAAGGATAATAGTTACGTTATGTGTAATAATTGGCTGGTTCAACCCGACATCCTACAGTATACCAACACAGTAAATAACGTTATGTGTAATAATCGGCTGGTTCACCACGGCATCCTACAGTATACCAACACAGTAAATAAATACTACAATATTGAATGTAAATTTTCTGTCATTATCTTTAACTTTGCTATTATCCTTTATCTGATTGTTTTAACAGTTACACCATCCTACTGGGAATAAAAACGTCTAAAAAAAAAAGCATTTTGAAATTTTTTTCAAAAATGTACACATTTATACCTAGTTCAAGTTCCTAACTTAAATAGATCTTGAGTTATAAAACCATTTGTAAAAAACACATACAGACCAACAAACTGAAATCTAGGAATTTTAGACAAATAAATGTTTATATGTTGTTTTTTGTTTGTCTTGACCCAAGGAATATATGTACAATTTTTTTAAAGAGAGTTCACTAACAACCTGTATATACACTTCTAGATGAGAAAGATTAAATTATAAATACTTGTGTTGTAATTGCTTCTATGTATTTTAATTGAGACAGATATTTTTAGTAGGAGGAAAGAAGGAATGGACAGGTCTGATTGGTCAGCTCGTTAATGAAAAAGCAGACATGATAGTCGCTCCACTAACAATCAATCCTGAAAGAGCTGAGTTTATTGAATTCAGCAAACCCTTCAAATATCAAGGAATTACTATTCTAGAGAAAAAGGTTTGATTAAAGACAATATTATTTTAAAATTTGTAAGTTTTTAGATATCATATGATTTGCTTTCAGAGTTTGGGAGAGCAGTAAAAAAAAACACACAAACAAAAAATATAATTAAAAACAAACAAAGTCAAACTAAAACTACTAAAAGAATTATTTTATTAAAAAGTACGAAGAGAACTAATAAAATTCCTACGTTGATTTCTTCAACACGCCATATAAATAATGAATTACTGAATTTGTACTTAAATTGGCAAATTTGTAAACATTCTTATAGTAGAAAATAATTTTGTAGGTGTAGAATTGACCAATTTTCTGTTATTTGGTGCTTCTTTTTACTTTTTAATAATCTGAATTTTATATACAAATATAATAAAACATTATAATATTAGGTTTATGAGAAACATGCATCATTAGTAAGCTTTTTAGAGTTGCATGTAAATAGTGTGACAGCTTGTTTAAAGTCACTGATATACAGGCACACTGTTTACTTTGGCTGACCAGACAATGGGAATCGACTATTGTTCCATATGACTTACCCAGACATATCTAGGTCTTCTTATATCATGAATATGCATGGAGCCAGGTTGTAAAATTGTTATGAGTTACAGTTGACGTAGAAAATAAGAGTCCCAATTAAATGACATTTGAATAAAATCATATTTTTTGCTGATAATTAATTCTTTGAAAAAAAATGTATCAAGGATTGACATATTGTATACAAAATGTGGAGAATTCTATAAATTAAAAATATTTCACAATGTAGACCCATGATTAGTCTGGGATCTAATTTTTGTCAAGAATGCAATGAACTCATAAATAATCAATATTGTTAAGGTACCAAGAAAAGATTTGTCTTCAAGAGTATGTTATTTCAAAATAAAGGATTAATTTAAAATATAAATATTAATTAACGTTATATTTACGAAGACTGATAGCTCTTGGCATAGTGACTTTCGAATTTAGCTACTGACGTTGGCTATTTCCGTGAGTTTTTCCACTCCTCATAGATTTTTAAGAATATTGGCCTATTAATGAACACATAGTCTTATTTAGTAGTAACTTAGTACATATTTTCTTGCCGGCACCCAAATGCTGAACTAGTTATTCAATATTTAATAAAAGGAAGAAACGAGAAGAATGAATTGCATTATTTTTATAAAATTATAGATCATAAAATATAAATAAAAACTGATTATTTAATTTCAGCCTTCTCGATCGTCAACATTGGTGTCATTTTTACAACCCTTCAGCAACACTCTATGGATATTGGTTATGGTTTCTGTTCATGTAGTAGCGCTAGTCCTGTACTTGCTCGACAGGTTCTCTCCATTTGGTCGCTTCAAACTTGCAAATACTGACGGTACTGAAGAAGATGCTCTAAATCTATCAAGCGCAATCTGGTTTGCTTGGGGAGTGCTTCTCAACAGTGGCATTGGTGAAGGTGGATTAAACAGAAATTAATCAAGTTTTTAGATAGAGTATTTTTTATTATTTATGTTACCTAATTCCTAATTTATTATAATAATGTATTTGGTAAGACTTCAACAATTTAATAATACTTACTCAAAATAGAAAATCTTATTTTTTGCTTATAGATATAAGATAAACGATACACAAGCACTCTGGCGAACAATTTACCACCAACAATGATTATATACCATTTTGATATTATTTAACGGTCAAAACACTATTACCATCTTAACTCTTTTGATGCAGCAAGCTGGGAATATAAACGTTTATACATTTCGAGTGTACTGTCAATTCAAGCCTAAGTCAATGAACGTTTATTATACATTGGATACCTAGTTTTTTTGTATCAATAATTAAAAATATGAATTTTAACTATAAACAGTAATAACAATAAAGGATACTTTAAAATTATTGTAAATGTTCATGCAGATTATATTTTATCTTCAGTTGAAACATGTTTTCTAATATCCTATTTTATGCACCGTAGGGTTGTCTCCACTCTAATAATTTAATCATACTGTTCAGGTACTCCACGCAGTTTCTCGGCGAGGGTATTGGGCATGGTGTGGGCAGGTTTTGCTATGATCATTGTAGCCTCATACACTGCCAACCTTGCTGCTTTCCTCGTCTTGGAAAGGCCAAAGACAAAATTAACAGGCATTAATGATGCAAGGGTAAATAAAACTGTTTATAATTACTATTAAGTGTAATATATTTAAAATATAAACACATTATATCAGTGACACCAAATACATATGTCTTGATACAAAGTCATGTATTTCAATGTCAAATTTGATATCAGACTTAACCTATTTTAATTGTTTAAAATTCTTCCAGGTGTTGATTCAAACTAAAAAAACAAGTTGTGAATATTCAAACAAATCTATTTCTTTTCTTGTCTAACTATAATACTACACAATATATAAAACAATATTTTTTCATAAAAAACATGACGTTTCACTAGGAAAAAATTACATTTTGTTTCTTTATGTGTTCCTTTTTTTAGATGGTAGTAGACGTTGTTAACCTCTTGGAGGACATAACCCTGGTCAACTGTGGGCTAGTTAAAGCTCCTTCAATGGTTCACTGATCAGCACGTTCATGTTATAAAATTATATGGGCCTGTCAACAAGTCTCTGTACTTCTTTTCTAATTCATGGCAAATATATCACACTAATAATGAAAGAGACTATGAGATGAAGTTTTTTTTTTTTGTAAAGAAAACATATTTTAATATTAACTTATCAATTGCGTATTAAATACTAACTCATTGTGAAGCACTTGGTTAGTTTATTCTGAATATTTATTTAGTGCTGCTAACATACAGCCAGTTACTTTCTTGTGCACATAACTATTATACTCCATAAATCAATTTGAATTTTACTTTTTTTATCTATTATTGATATTAAACAAATTTTATACAACCGAATATTCCTTTGTGTGAGTTTTCTTAACAGTTTTGAATGTTCTATTGTTTTGAGCAAGTTTCAAATTGATATGAAATTATTCAAAATAAATACGCTAGGCACCTGCACTTGTTCGAGCTTGTATAATGGTAAAAGAAGTTTGATGTTATAACTCTTTCATACACTAACTCAGGTCCATACATTCCAATTATCTTTTTCGGCATTTCTTTTGTTTACTTAAAAGTAGACCTAAATTTCATGTTGAATAGTTGAATTCGAGATAATATAATGGTATCATACCTCAGATCCTCAGATTATTATTTAAACTCTTACTTTAATACAAATCAATTTTATATATAATTATATTTTATTGTAATAATGCATAATAATTTCATTTTAGCTTCGAAATACAATGGAAAATTTAACCTGCGCAACAGTAAAAGGTTCAGCAGTTGATATGTACTTTCGTAGACAAGTTGAGTTATCAAACATGTACCGGACAATGGAAGCAAATAATTATAACACAGCAGAAGAAGCTATTCGTGATGTTAAGATTGGGTAAATGAAATAATACTCAATATTTACTACACTAATATAAATGTTGCAGTTGAATATTTATATATTTGGACTAGTGGTTAGAGTTTAAGTTAAATATAAATATGTAAAATCTTGTAAACAAAAATATCATGTTAGTTTATTTTGACCGGGAAAGTATAAAAAATGCAAGACATTAAATAAGAATATAACACAATAATTTATGCAAATTAGCTGTTAATTAGAACCAGGTATTCCCAGATAAGGGGGCAAATGCCCAGGGGCTTAGTCTCTGTGGGGCCAAAATAATAAATTAAGTTTTTCAAAACAATTTCATTTGATTTTCTTAAAATTTAAAAACAATGTACAATATGTTTTTTGATATGTAAAAACAATTACTTGTATTGTATTTATGATATTATTGATGGTTCAAAATTGAGCCACATAAGAAAAAAATAGTATGTAAAAATTATCTTTTGTATTTGATTATTGTGTTATTCAGGTGTCCTGGATATCAGCCTAACTCTCCATAATATATATAGATTAATTTATTTATAGGGTGATTCAAAGTGGTGGTAAATAAATTTTGTACAAGATTAAACATGCAAAAACAATGACAAAAGTTCATATAAACATAGGTCCGGAAATGCTTTGTTTTCGAGTTAGCTGCCATTTCGTTTTTACAAAATACTTAATATCTTTGGAAGTATAAAAGATATTGAGCTCAAATTTTGTATACCTATTTTTTGCGTAACCGTTTATCACTGTAGGAAAAAGCAGAACTTTCTTTTGTTGAATATTTTCAAAATGGCAGCCGTTAAAAATGTTTAATGTCAAATATCTCAAAAACTGCTAACTTTACAAAATATTACGTAAGACCAAAAAATTAACTTTGTTAATGACAAACTCAATGGTTTTTATTTTTTCTGTAGCTCAAATGATAAACTAAAAATATATGATCTGACACAAACATGAAGATGAAAGGGTAAGTTTCTTTTGTTTTTTGCCAATATATCTGTTATCCTTTGAGCTTGAGCTACAGACAATATAAAAACCGTTGTGTTTGTCATTAACAAAGTAAATTTTTTGACCTCCTGTAATTTTTTTGTTTAGTTAGTGGTTTTTAAGATATTTACATTCAAATTTTAAATGGCTGCCATATTGAAAATATTCAAAAGAACGTTCTGATTTCCGTACAGTGATAAACGGTTACGTAACAATGAAATATTTATACAACGTTTGAGTTCAATATCTTTTCTACTTCCAAAGGTATTAAGTATTTTGCTAAAACAATCGGCGGATAGCTCGAAAACAAAGCATTTCCGGACCTATATTTATATGAACTTTTTAACCATGTACAAAATATTTTGACCATAATTTTGAATCACCCTATATACAAACTACATGCATTTTTGGAAGCAGAAGGTAGTCTCATTTGAGGAAAGGCATACTCATGTTTCTGGAATTTCTGTGGGTGGGCCTGATTAATACAATATTTACATATTTTTGAAGCAGCAAAATAAATTTGGATACTAGACAGTGGATGAACTTGATTGTAATTACAGTAGAACCCCTCTTAACCGGTCTGGTCGGGACTGAGACCTTGGCCGGTTACCAGTTTGGCCAGCTGATCCGAGGTTCCCGTAAAAAATAGATTTTTGTTCATTAATAACCTACATATTTCATAAATAAACAAGCAAATTAAACGTTATTGCAATCTTTTATTGTATGTAAAACATACATAAACAAACAACAACAAATTAAACATTTTAAATTTACATAAAATTTAAAAAACTTTATTTACATAATATACTGTATTATTGTTTAAAAAAATTAGTTCTTTTTTTCTGTTCTTTAACTTGCAAAGATTTTTTTAAAGCCAAGTCTCTCCATTTTCAAACGTTCATCATGTCTAATGCCGTTGAATCTGTTTGCCGCTCAACATATTACGCAATATGTTACAAATATTACATATTTTGTTCCCACGAAATTCAGTAAAGGTTCCAACAAGGCAACAGACGAAGAAAAAGAAACAAAGGATGCCGCTTTCTCAATTGATTAAAAAAAAATACAGTTGCCACGGAAGCAAGAGGGGATTCAAACTCACGCTCCCCCTCCCCTGTTCTGCCTGCCGCAACACTAAAGCCGGGTTTACATGTTACAATAAATCGAAAGTGCGAGTACTGTTTACATGCAACGATTTCTTGTCCAATCTTCATTGTTAAATTGATAGTACTTTCTTATAAACCGTACGCAATGCATTCATTTTTTTAACAACAGTGTTTCTGTCTGCCAACGGATCAAACTCTAAGGAACTAGCGCTATGTACGCAAGGCCTTTTTTATTCCTGTCGGAGTATTCTTTGCTCTTAATGAGCCACAAGCAGGTAAAACTCCGATATAGTTAAATAAATTCAGACAAGAACTCTCAAGAAGTTTGAGCTGGCATCCTATCACTTGAATAAAAACAACACAAGGTAAAAAAACACGTAAAACGGAATCAACAAACTAGTGCAACAAGCTTTCCGGCGAACGGCCCATGCAAACTGAGTCAAATCTTAGCGATAAATGGGTGCTACTGTTTACACGTTCCAATTTATCGTTACGATTCGCAGAAATTGATGCCGGCCAGCTCAAACCATCCAATCCAATTCCAATAAATCGCTACAATGTCCTGTTTACATGCAACGATAAATTGTAACGATTCGATTGTTACGATTTATCGTAGCGTGTTAACCGGGCTTAACACAATGCACACCTAAAGTTGTGTCACCCAGCTTTATTTTCCAGGAAATGTCAGTCAAACAATCAATGTTTGACACTTCGTCCAGTTACAGTAATATAATCTGTAAGAGAAAAAAAAACTCTGATTTTCCATGGGATAGGCTGGTTGATCCGAGGCCGGTTAAAAGAGGTTCTATTGTAGTCTTAGAGAAAGAAATACACGATTAAGAAAATCATTTCATACCAGAAAATTACAATTTGTTAATAAATTGTGATAAACTTATTTATGCTAGTTAGGGTTTCTTTTCAATTTTAAGAATTTACTTGTTTGCACAATTTTGTTGTGTTAATATGTCAAAATAGTTGTAATAATCTCAAAGTTTAAATAAATTTGTGAAATTTGGTAAATTTATTCCAGAAAAGATTTTTGTATATTTTTAATGATATTTGTTGATGTGGTTACCATCAATGCCTGAAAGACTGTATGTTGAAAATTCTATTAAAAACTTTAGGGTTGTTTTTGGTAAAGTAAAAATTGTATGTTTTGATCTTATAGCAAAACATCACTCATTAACCATATCAATCCTTCCAAAAACTGCCATAATCTTACATATCAAATTGGAACAAGATGGTCTAGTTTGGGCACTAAACACACTATATCACTCCCAAAAATAACTTTTGAGCTCAGTAAACCTAAAAACATAATGCATAAAATAGAAATGATTTATTAATAATTTTGCTATCACAAAAATCTTTTACTATATAAATTTATATTAGTAAGCAAAATAACAAATCACAAGAAATAACTTAAGTGTTTTAAAATATCTAAGCAACAGAAAAATGACAAATTTTACAACAAAATGAAAAAGTTACTATAAAAAGTGTTGATGCCATCAACAATCAAAATCCAAAATAGTGAAACATTTCAAAGTTATTATTTTATATATTGTCCAGGGTTTTTAGCTAGATTCCAAAATTAATTGGTATAATATTTTTTTTGACAAGTAAGCAAAAGTATCTAAGTAATAATTTTAGGCTGGTTTTATTTAGATATAAAAAAAAAATAAATACATGTAGACCTACTTGTTATTTCAACTTAATTTACATAGTTTCTCTCCAGATAAGATTAAAATAAGGAATTGAGTTTTAAAATAATTTTTTTTTTTTGTTGAATACAATTATTCCAAAACATTATTTCAATTCTTTGATTTGATTTAGGAAACTAATGGCATTTATCTGGGATAGTTCCCGTTTGGATTTTGAAGCAGCTCAAGACTGTGAACTGGTAACAGCTGGGGAGTTATTTGGTCGTTCAGGTTATGGAATAGGTCTGCAAAAAGGTTCTCCTTGGGCAGATGCAGTTACTTTAGCAATATTGGACTTTCATGAAAGTAAGTTAGAAGATAGGTATTTGAATTACTAACCATCCCTCCATCACACATTCAAAGAGTCTTACTCCACATTTGTGTTATCTATCTTTTTACTCGAAAAACTAATTAATTGTTATTATTTGTTTTAATAAGATGCAATTATATATTTAGTTAATCTAAAGTTCATTAATGTTTTATACCGATTTCATTAAATAAATAGCTAATTTATAACTATTTCATCCATATCTCGATGAATAAAGATATTTTTAGTAATCTTCAAAATCACCCATTCCTCAGGCTCAAAATCATCTTACCCTTTGTCATTATTGTCATCAGCCCACTGATCCCTTTCTGAATAATGGTAATTTTCTTCCTAAATGTCTATGTCACTATCAATAGAACAATAAATTTTGTAATCTAGAAGTTATTGAATTCAGAGCTCTTATTTTGGATCCATATTTCTGTAAAAAGAAACAAATAATTAGGATTAGGAACTAAATAGGATTAGAGAGAAAAAACATTTTTAATTTCCATCACAAAAATGTACGAGGAATGTCTATTAAATAATGAAACTGTGACTCCTTCTCAAAAACAAACCTGTTAGAACTGGTTATAAGTGAAAACTTGGTGACCTTGAATAAATCTGAACTTACACAAGCTGCAAAATTCCTTGACTTTCAGTAGATTGTGAATTGCCATTTAGTTCGGGTGTGTTTCTTTAGTGTGCTGCAAAAATACAAGGTTTGAAAGTAGAAGTGAGAGTTAAAATGTTTTTATTAAATTGAACAAAACACAGACAAAATGTTTTCAAATTCTTACCACAGCTTATGGGAATGACTGCCTGACTCGATGTATATATTTGAATGGCATAAAACATTGAAACAGTATGAAATTTCAATATAAAAAATAGTTGGAAATTCACCTCATCTACCACTAAAAACAAATTATATCCTTCATCATATCATGCATATCCATTAGTTTTATAAAACTATTAAAAACACACACTCACACAAATGACCAGAATCTGGATATAGAAAACATAAAGAAATCTACACAATCTCTGATGAGAAGAAGAACCACTATTTTGGACAGCAATTGAAAAAAGCAATACTAGATATATTTATTCCACCCAGCAATGCAACAGGAAGCCTATAAAACTTGTTCCTAAATGTAAGGAATTAAAACACTACCTCAGACATAAACCATACCATCAAAACTCAAGACATCAGATCAATAATTCAAGAAGTGTCAGACAAAAATATTACTACTTAAGTACCAATCTCCAATATCTTAAGTAGCCAATATATCTAGCCAATATACCTAACTTTCCCAAGTCTGAAACTGGGTTATACTGGAAGAAAATGCCGACCAAATCCCTTGTTTCTAAAAAAGAAATGGCAGTGCCAGGATTTAAAACAAGCAAATCCCTTATAACAGCCATGGTAAGTGGAAACAATACGGGCGCACAAGGCTACCTTTGTTGCTCATATAGTCCAGTAAATCCGTATCCCAAAAGGGGGGCTCAGATGCAAAAGGTTGGGTAGTTCTGATTTTTTGGTATGTTGTATGTATAGGGGCACTATTTAAAATTCCAAGTTTTCGACCTCGGGCGTGCTCAGCGCGCGCCACCGGCGCTGAAAAACCCCGATTTTTTTGACCTTGTTCTAGTTTTTTTAAATTTTCAGCATGAAGGACGGGTTTGACAAAAAAAATCAATCAGTCCTTTTTTAAAGAACAGTAAATTTGCCACAATGTAAAACTAAAATCATTTTCCTGAGTATAATACTGTCTGAGTTACAACCATTCAAAATTTAAGCAAATTTACAAAAAAAATCAAAATCTTAGTTTTTACATAGTATTTTCGTTTTTTTGCTGTGAAATAAGGAGTTTTTATCAAAACTGATAAGGACTAACTTTAAAGTAGAGAAAAGTAGCTTTAATATGTGACTAAAATGTGGTTTCTACCATGAATATAGCTTCTGAGATACAGCTGTTTGAATTTTAGCTACACTTCCAAGAAATAAATAATATGAAATGTAAAAAAACCAATTGTAATTGAAAAATTCAAGTTGTTGGTAGAAGTGTACAATATTAAATTCAATCACATTAAATTACGTTTATTTTAAATGAAAGACTTTATATTTATGAAAATAAAAAATGTTACATTAAATACTGTTAGAGTTACAGCCATTCAAATTTTGAGTAAATTATTGAAAAATTTTAAAAATTGTTAGTTTTCAGAGAGTATTTGCGCTGTTTTACTGTTAAACTATAATTTTTCAGCAACATTTATAAAGACTAACTATAAATTAGAGAAATGTAACTTTAATCTGTGACAATGTGACGTTTCTATCTTTAATAGCTTGTAAGGCAACGCAGTTAAAATGCTGCTAGTTTTACATAATATAATGTATCTTTCTACATTATAAGACTGGTGGATAGTATTGAAGGTGACAGAATATAAATACTATAGGTAGATGAGTCATCCTGGGTCATGGATGGTTGTAAAGTGCGAAGAAGTGGATGTAGGCTCTGAACTCCCTTCCACAGAAACTGTTTGTGGGGTGGGTTAGTTCCAGATATCTCTTATCTCTTGGCATTATTATCTCTGATCAACTGTTAGTTGTGTGCTGTCCTTTGTGCTTTAAATCACGCGTAGTTTTGGTAAATACAGTTTCGTCAAATTTCCACCTTGAATTTTAGGTTGTTATACATAATTGTTGTGTTATTGTGTTATAGTGTTATACAGTTTACTAGTGTTTAAGTGATTTATCTCATGGTGTAACAAAGTGTTTTTTAAGTGACTACAATATGTCTGGTTCCTCAACTTCCAATGGTTGAGTATAAAAATATTTTCCTTATGTTTTACAATCATATAATCAACCGCTTGGTAATTAATTGACTACTATTTGGTTGTCACATATATATTCATTCCTTGAGGAAAACTCTGAAGAATGTCAGTTTTCATTAGAAGAGTTGATAAATCAAATTCCTGGAGATTATCGCCCTGACAATCGGACTATTAAAACTCATTTATTTAACAAATACCAGGAAGATATAGTCACTGCTGAAACATACAACAAAAGTACTGTCGTATGTTTTAAAAATATTGGGCACAAACTACTAACTTCTGATTGGTATGAGAAGAAGAAATTGGACCCTGAAAAAGAAAAATGCGAGTTATAGAAGCTGCAGCTGAACTAATGTTAGGAGATATTCGAGCAAAACCATATGAAACAAATGAATATACACCTTCAGATAATTTCTTTGAAAATATTGATTCTGTAATACCCAAATCAGTACTAAGATTTTTTGAAATTCTCATCCTCAAAGGTAAGCGTAGCAGTCTGGATAAGTGGAAAAAGAAATGTGTCGCAATGTCACATGCCCTAATAGCTGCAGTTCGACCTCGTTCGTTTTTATCCTCACTTTTACTTGGAGTTGGTGTGTATTTGTACCACAAATTTGGATCAAAGCACCTCATTGAACTACTGTCAATTCTAGGTTTCTCTTCCAATTACAATGACACCTAGATGTTAAGCCATGAACATCTAGCACGAAGGCTTTGAATGTCAAACGAATTCAAAAATCTCTTTTTATGCTACACTTATGTTCTTTATTTAAGTGAAAATTACATTTTTAGGATTACGGTACATCAATATACAGTATACTGTAATTAATATTTTGTAGCATATTAATTACTCATGCAAAAACTCAGTAAGTTTTATTTGTTTCTTGTATGCCTCCAAACGTTTTCGAGCAGCGATGTCCGACCATCTTTTCATTAGAAGGAGCTCAGCCGTCGTTGACTCACTGTGTGAAAAGAAATAAAAACAATTACGACAGATTAGGGATGGGGGTTTGTTTATCCTGAGAAAACTGAAATCAACGTTTTTCACATTTTTTTAAAGCAGCTACTTAATTTGTAATAAGTGTTTAAGCTGTAGAAAAAGGTTTCAGTTTTGATTTTTTTTTTAAATAATAACATTGTACATACAATATAATATGGCTCATTATAATTTGGATTTCCGATTTTTGGAGGCGTTTCGGATAACCCGGGTTTCGGTTGACCCGAGTTCGGTTAGCCGGGGTTTTACTGTATATACTCTTTAATTTAAAATACATTAAACTTGATGTGATTGTATATAGTTGTACCCTTGTAAAAACAATTTTAATTTTTCAATTATATTTTTTTTTAAATTTCATATTATTTATTTATTGGAAGTTTACCCAAAATTCAAACAGCTGTATCTCAGTAGCTATTCATGGTAGAAATCCCATTTTGGTCACATATTAAAGATACCTTTCTCTATTTTAAAGTTAGTCCCTATCAGTTTTGCTGAGAAACCCTTATTTCACAGCGAAAAAACGAAAATACTTTGTAAAAACTAAGATTTTGGAAAATTTTGTAAATTTGCTCAAATTTTGAATGGCTGTAACTCAAAAAGTATTATCCTCAGGAAGATGATTTTAGTTTTAAATTGTGGCAAATTTACTGTTCTTTAAAAAAGAAATTTCGATGCTCAAAATGTGAAAAAACTAGAACAAGGTCAACAAAATCTGGGTTTTTCGGTGCCGGTGGCGCGCGCGGAGCACGCCCGAGGTCGAAAACTTGGAATTTTAAATAGTACCCCTATACATACAACATACCAAAAAATCAGAACTACCCGACCTTTTGCATCTGAGGATGTACAGATTGACTGGGCTAATAGGCGAATCTAAAAATCCACGTGCTTTAAAGGAATAAAAAAACTTCCGCTTATCTACAAAAACGAAAAACAAAACTCGTGGATGGATACTAAAATATTTATCGAGTGGTATGACACTGTATTCATCCCAGAGGTAAACAAAACCATTAGATGGAAACTGGGGACACTGGAAATATGTTATTGGAGTCATCCCTCAAACCTTTCACTTGAGAGAGAAAATTTCAAGGTGATTTTCTTGCCACCAAATGTTACCTTAGTCCTTCAACCAATGGACAGGGGGTGATCGGAGCCTTCAAACGTTACTACAGAAAAGCCTTGCTTCTGCTAACAAGAAGATAAAACAATCCTTGAAATCTACAAAGGTATTAACTTGAAGGATGCTGGCAGTAGAAGCACGGGCTAATTAATGTCAAAGAGACTACCCTAAAAAAAGCCTGTGTAACATTTTGTATATATCTAAATAATTTCAAAGTTAAAGAGTCCTGGTTAACAAATAAAAATACAATGAAATGTAAGATTCAGTATGAACCTACCAACCTAACTTATATAGCCTAGCCTAGAGCAGTCAAAATTAATATCTTTATAAAGTAACTTCGGGATTTTAAATGAGTAAATTAAACCACAGTAAATACACAAATGATAACAAGCTTAAGCTAAATTAAATTAAACTTACCGTATAGCATAAATAAATCAAATTTTAATCATTAAAATTAGCCTAAATAAAACAAAGGCAAGTAAGAACAAAATCATTGTATTTAACCGATATAGATTAAGTTAGTTTTAGTGTGAATGAAATTATAAATTAAGTAGAAGCATTGTGTATAATTTGAATTATAAATGATTAAGTTACTTGTAAAATTCTAAAGAAAGTTAGTGTGTTCCAATAACCTAAAATACAATCGCGTAAGTAAAACAAACTCGATTCACGGCAAAGGTGATGCCAATGTTGTCTAAACTGTAATCATTGAAAAGGAGCAGGATTAGGAACAGAAAAGGAACATCTGTGATAAATACAATATGACACTGTTATGTGAAAATATAAAATGGATATTTTGGACTTTATTAACAATTCAAAGTGAAATAAACATTTAATACAATTAAAAAAGTGATACCAAGGACATAAAATATAACGGTAGTTGTAAAGTTCGTTATATTTAATAAAACGTGACTACATACACGCTAAGCAAATGAACACTGCTAACAGAAGTTATGGAGTTAAACTATAAATGGCCGTATCGATTCTTGAAGCGGTAATTGTTTAAATTTATAGGCTTGCTTTTTACAGTCCTTTCTGAATACCCATATAACACAGTTGCATTTTGATGAGCAGTAAATTAAACCAAATTTATAAGAAGAATTGAATTTACTTAAAGACTTTAAACACTGAATAGAAGAAAACTAAAATTAAATATCAGAACTATAATAAGTAAACCTGTTTGTATCAGCACATAATAGAATCTGCAGCCTAGGTAATATTCTACCAATTTTACCAACCCATATAACAAAGTACCAGAAATTTGATCTTCTAAATTAATAGACTTGAGAACATTTCATTTAACTTCGATTTGGCCATATATATATATAATAGTGAACATTTTTTTAATAATAATAATTTAGTTTGTAATATTTCTTTGTAGTAGTTTTAAGTGTAATATTAAGTGATTGCATATTTAACTAGCCAGGTACTCTTTAACCCGAGAGAGAGAGAGAGAATATCAATTAAAATTTGTACAGTCATTAGTATATTAAGCCCATACATCAAAGAAAATAATATTGTTTCAGTGCTCTAGTAAATTTAAAAATAATTGTGTAAAGAGAAAGTAATTTCAATTTAATAAAGTACAAATTTGTTAACCATAAAGAGTGAGTCATTGTAGAAGTTTGGAACAAATAGAATAGTAAAATTCATTAATATCATATTATAAGTTTTTGGTTTCCACAACTAGTGGGGCATTTCAATTTTAAATAATATATATTAAACATTTCATATTATAATTTGACGCCCAACAAGTGGGGCTTTTTCAGAAGGAAAAATCAATTTCATATTATAATTTGGCGACCAACGTGCTGGCTAATTGTTAAATAGGCAATCAAAATTTGTAAAGGAACAATCAGTAATATTTAATAGTAGTTAGAAATTTTAAATATTTAATATTTAATAATTTAAATTCACAAAAATGGCAGAATCAAATACATACAATTTAAGAGAACAGCCTAAAGAGTCAAAAAAGAAATTAGAGGGTGATTCCAAAGTTAAAACTTCTAGGCCTAAACCAAATGTAGATGCAACTACAGGGGAGATGGTAGAAATTGTAGAAATTCAAGAAGTTAGGCTTCAAAAAGAGGTAGTTGATACAAATATTGCGGCTGATAGTGAAATGACACAGCAAGGGAGTAGTAATGATGATAGAGGGTAGTCCAAATGCTAAGTGAAATGATGAAGGCAATAAACATAAAGTTTGATACTAAATTTAATGAAAATTCTAAACAATTTAATGAATTTAAAACTGAAAATTCTAAACAATTGAATGAATTTAAAAC
>JAGFPH010000463.1:4408-37999 GCA_018207615.1 Philaenus spumarius
TCAATCAGGTACTTTTGTGGTATTTTACGTTTTGATCGATTTTGGGGGAACTAAGCTAGCCATGAAGTCGCGTAAAAAACAAAATAATATCCTAGATTATTTTTGTTTAGATAAAACTCTAAAACAGTTTCATTCTAGTAGGAAAAATCTCAAACAATTGTTACTTCCGGTAAAAAAACGTACTTCCCGTAGTTGGATTTTTTTGGCTAACGAACTCGTCCGAGGGACGTAGACAACCAACGTGTGTACCAAATCTGAACCAAAACGGACTTGAAATGCGGCCGCTAGAGTGCGAACTCCTCTATATATATATAAAATCCAAATACCACTCACTCACTCACTCACTCACTGACTCATCACGAAATCTCAAAAACTACCGAACGGATTGCAATGAAATTTGGTACGTAGCTTCCTCTAGGGCCATAGGTGCTCACTAGAAAAGGTTTTCAAAAAATTCAAAATTTTAGTAGGGGTTTGGGGTTCAAAGTTACTAAATAACGATTTCTTTAAAACTGCTGAACGGATTGGAATGAAATTTGGCATGTAACTTCCTCTAGGGCCGTAGGTGCTGGCTAAGAAAGGGTTTTAAAAATTCGAAATCTTAGGGGGGGTTTGGGGGTCAAAGTTACTAAATCACGATTTCTTTAAAACTACCAAAAGGATTGGAATGAATTTGGTACGTAGCTTCTTCTGGGTCCGTAGGGCTAAGAAAGGTTTTTAAAAAAAATCGAAATTTTAGTGTGGGTTTGGGGGAGTCAAAGTTACCAAAATTCCCATAAGAAATACATAGTGTAATATATTGATTGATATATTTTTTTGTTAATATACATTTAACTTTGATTGTCTATCCGTACAAAACCTCATCGGGCCAGCTAGTACATATATAAAATTTAATGACTCCCCAAAACGTGTTCTGAGGACCATGATCGGTGCTCATGTACTACTCCCGTACCATAAGGGTCTCTGCAATAGCTCATTTTTCCTATGGAAATTCGCTAATAATAATAGTTTTAAACTATGTTAAATGTCCGAAAATCGATAGTAAATTTGTGTAATGGTTGCGAATCTCTTATATAAAATGCAATGTCCTGACTGATGATCAACGCAGAGCCGATTCTATTAAAGCTAGAGACTTGAAATTTGGAAGGTACATCCGTCCAATAATGTAGAGGCGTACTAAGAAAGGATTTTGCAAAATTTTGAATTTAAAGGGTAGAAAATGCGAAAATTCATCCCTCCCATAAGCAGCCATATAAAAGATGAAACAGCTGATTCGTATTTATTAATGTGTTATTCTGGTTACTATGGTGATAATTCCAAACTCTTTCAAAAAAAGTGTGTTGATTTTATAATAATAGGCCTAACCTAAAATTGTGTTAAACCTTTGGTCTAAATAAGCTGTTTTATTTATAATGTGTAACAATAATATAATGTTAAATTGTAATATTAGATGTTTGAATTATTATATTTCTTAGGTTTTAAAGGCCTAACCTAAAATTGTATTAAACTTTTGATTCAAATCAGTTGTTTTATTAATTATGTGTAACAATCATTAGGCCTATGTTGAATTACACGGGATACAAATTACAGGATGTTGAATTACACGGGATACGAATTACAGGTTTTCAAAGTTTCAAATTAAGCAATAGTGAAGCATTGCCAGGTCCACTAGTTTTGTATAAACAGTAAAGACCATATCCTCATTCTCAAGTCATATTCTTGCAGGTAACAATAGATGGTGCAAGAACGCATAGCCTTAGGTTCACCAACAATCTCGGATCTGTTGTGTTATCTTTACTGATCTAATTTCAAGTCCGTATCTGACATCAGAATGGTAAGCCTGTTTGCGAGACATAACGTCAAAGATTTCCAATTATGGCGCGACCGGCAAGCCTGCTTACTGTTAAGCCGACCTTCGTCTTCGGCTTCTGCATCGGACATTTCCGTATTGTCTATGTGTAACGAACTGCTCGAGATTAAACGACGAGGAAGTACGGTGTTTTGTTGCCATGACAATGGGCTGGAAGCGATAACGACTGTTAATTGGTCGCTGAGCTAATTGAATACGTTTTGTGGGTCTGGATTTCTTAAAATACATTTTTGGTCGTTTCTAAGTAATGTTTTTAAATCATAACGTGTTATTGGCGAAATTCCATAGGAAAGATAAGCTATTTGCAGTGACCCTTATGACAACACCCAAGGACGGTAGCAGTAAATGAGCACCGATCAAGGTCCCCAGAACACGTTTCGGGGTGTCATTAAAATGTTGATATTTTAAGTCCAATTTGGTCCAAATTTGGTACACATATTGGTTGTTTAAATCGCTCGGACGAGTTCGTTAGCCAACGGGAGGTGCATTTTTTTTTACCGGAGGTAACTATATTTTGAGATCTTTCGTTCTAGAATAAAATTTTTTTCAGGCTTATATCTATATATATAAAAGCGAAATACCACACACTCACTCACTGACTCACTCATCACGATTTCTCAAAAACTACCCAAAGGATTAGAATGAAATTTGGTATGTAGCTTTCTCTAGGGCCATAAGTGTTCACTAAAAAAAGATTTAAAAAAATTGGTAGTTTTAGGGGGGTCAAAATTACTAAATCAAGATTTCTCCAAAATTACCGAAAAGATCGGAATGAAATTTGGTACGTAACTACCTCTAGGACTATAGGTGCTCACTAAGAAAGGGTTTAATAAAATTCAAAATTTTAGGGGGGTATGGGGGGATCAAAGTAACTAAAAATCTAGATTTCTCCAAAAGTACTGAAAGGATTGGAACGAAATTTGTTATGTAGCTTCTTCTAGAGCCATAGGTGCTAACTAAGAAAGATTTTCAAAAAATGCGAAATTTTAGTGGTGTTTGGGGGGTCAAATTTACTAAATCAAGATTTCTCTAAAACTACTGAACGGATAAGAACGAAATTTGGTACGTAGCTTCCTCTAGGGCCATAGGTGCTCACTAAGAAAGGGTTTTAAAAAATTCGAAATCTTAGGGGGGGGGGGGTCAAAGTTACTAAATCACGATCATTTGTCGCATTTATTTCACCAAAATAATTATACAACAGCGAAGCATTGCCGGGTCAGCTAGTAAACTAATACAAGTTGGATATCATTCTGTAAAATTTTTTTACACGACCTTATAACTCGCTTGTTTCTCCCAAAATAAATCAAAACGTAAAACACTATAAAATTACCCGGTTCAATCCATGTGTGGGCATCTTCGAATCCGAGGCCAACGACCAAGTTCGTACTCTGCGAGCGAAGCGAAGTTTAGTCCGCTACGCGTGGAATGAATTAGCGCGTGAGTCTAAGCTAGAGGCTTAGGTGCAAACCAATTCTACTAATTTCGAACACACAGGCAGCTATTCAGCGCCCTAACGAGTAAACGAATTTCGCAAATTGTTGGTTGAAACCCTGATACATAAAAACTTAATTTTTCAAATTCGCTCAATTCACTTAAGCGGTTCAGCTGCGTGGTCGAATTATTTTTACATCAGAGAGCGCCTGTGTGCATCGTACAATTGTGCTGGAAAGGTGTAACGTCTCTCTGTTACATGGACAAATTCAGAAAGAGGCGTTCGGACCGGAGTAGGGTGGGTGGGGAGTAGCTGTGAGTCCCTGGCATGCGCAGTTGGGCCAAGGTTTTTGCGCGAATGACAGGCAGTAGAATACATTGTCCAAAAAGTTTCATTGCTGTACACTCAACGTAGTATCGTAGTAGGTTGACTGTACTTGCAGGCTAATCAAGGAAATGACAACGCAACGACAATCCATCTCTACCTGTAGCATTACCGTTGTCTATGCCTATATAATAGCAGACATCGTTCTCTTATAAAGACTTGCTATTGTCATAAATTATAGGTTTCACTTTGCTTTCACTGATATCCAAATAGTTTAGGAAGGTTTTATTTCAAATGCGCTTTTATACATTGTACTGCAGTTCATTTGGTATAAAACTAATTACTCTGTAAAGATCTCGGAATACCATTTGATTGAGGACCAAACACTATAATATAACTAGAGGTGGATTTAACAGGTCAGCATTCGGAAATTGCTGACTGGAGCCTTCCGCTGAGCAAAGTTGCTTAAACCTTTTTATAATAAATCTTATCAAAACTTTTAAGTCCTTTTTATAAAATTCATTGAAATCGTAAACAATTTAATTTTACTGGTTTTAAAACTTTTATATTTAAGATTTATATTGACTTTTCAAATCTTATTACCATCATCACAAAGAGGTACTATTATAAACTTGTTCATTAAAAAACTCTTTATTTTAAAACAGGTTGCTGCTACGCGGTTTAAGCATAACTTGCCCCTGGGGCCAAGATTTTTCTTAATTAAAATTTTGTATTTCTGATATTTTAATTAAAATAACATAGCTAAATATTTTGTTGTCTGATTTTTCTCAAAACGACATTTTTTTACAGTGAGTAGGCCCTACCAATTTGGTATCAATGTAGGTTATCAATTAAATGTTCTGTGAATGCGGAGTTTGTGGTTTTATTGCTACTGCTGCTGGGTATATGCTCTTTAAATCTTTCTCTAAATGTTCTGCCAGTTTGTCCGATGTAATACTTATCGCAATCACTGAAATTTAGTTTGTATATGCCGCTACTGTTGTATAGGTCTTGGTTATTTTTTGTATGGTTGAAATACTGTGATAAACTGTTTCTTGTTCAGCATACAAAATAATATGTTAGTGATACACAAAATAAATAAAGGTCACCATGAACATCATTGAAATGAAAAATTGAATTTTGCGTTCAATTGCCTTTATGGTTTATAGCTTCCTCTAGGGTCCTAGGTGCTCGCTAAGAAAGATTTTTTTTAAACTCGAAATTTTGGGAGGTTTAGGGATCAAAGTTACTAAAAATCCCAATATTTAACTTTGATTAGTCTATCCGTGCAAAGCTGGATCGGGTCAGTTAGTTGTTCTATATAACTTTTACTTTAACATAGAGTAAGCTATATTAGAAGTCCAAATTGGTGTATAACTCAATTTGTCCATAAAGTGGAGGTAGAACACTAACATTCTTAGCCAGCGATTAAATTTGTCTCCCGATTGTCTCATCAACCGTCTAGAGACATTGTCTCCTAGTATGGACAAGGCCTAACAGAAATCTATATAAATAAAGATGTAAATGTTCGTTTGTTCAAATTCTCAAATCTCCGAAAGTTTTTAACCGATTACTTTGAAATTTTAACACAACATTACATTCGAATACAAGCATGTTTTTTATACTTTTTTTTTTAAATAGCAGCATCTATTGAACATAAAAACAACAACAAGTATACTAAATATTTAACCGAAATTTGAGAGACATTAAATATGTTTATTGACTCATATTTTGCTATAATATTTCCACTAACCCCTGATTTCAAACTTTGAAACAATTATTTGCAATTCTAACGTTTAGATTAGATAACGCCATCTGTTGGACGTAAAAACAACACAAACTTTACTAAATATTGTATGGAAAAGGTAAAACCGTAATAAATAATTATTAAATATACAGTGGTGGCAAAAAGTCCCGGAACAACCCAATATCTTTTTCCAGGTTCCACTTACACAATTGAAACTTTGCAAATTGTTTATGGGTATAAAAAACTACTTTTTTAGAATATGCCTGATTTTTCACCTCCTCTGGGGGACGGCCCGTCAGGAGTCGGTGAAAGATCTTAAATGTAAACATGGGTTGTTATGCATATCATTTTAAAGGTCTTGATGAGACAAACACAACGACATAATAAAAATGAAAAACGGATGATCCTGAAAAAAGTTATGGCTGTTCAAAGTTTTGATATGCTGCATGTTAAATGAGCCATATTCTAAGTTTAATTTATTTTTACATGTTCCATGTATTACACGTTCAACTCTGCAAATTGTTTACGGGTATAAAGAACTACTTGTTTATGCTACAGTTGATTTTTCATCTCCTCTGGGCTGAATCAACTTATTCAAACTTAGAATAAGGCTCATTTAACATGCAGCATATCAAAACTTTGAACAGCCATAACTTTTTTCAGGATCATCCATTTTTCATTTTTATTGTGTCGTTGTGTTTGTCTCATCAAGACCTTTAAAATGATATGCATAACAACCCATGCTTACATTTAAGATTTTTCACCGACTCCTGACTGGCCGTCCCCCAGAGGAGGTAAAAAATCAGCCATATTCTAAAAAAGTAGTTTTTTATACCCATAAACAATTTGCAAAGTTTCAATTGTGTAAGTGGAACCTGGAAAAAGATATTGGGTTGTTCCGGGACTTTTTGCTGTATGTTGGTACAGCAATCAGCTGATTGCTAAAATATTTCCGTTAACAGCTGATTTCAAAATTTGAAACAAATATTTGTATTTCTAACTTTTAGGTTAAGTTTTCATTAAAGCGTAGGCCTGAGCCTTGCTGGTTCTTTTAACCTTTATTATCACTGTTGGTATAAAATATACGAAATAATTTGATTTGGACATTTAACATTATTTACCATCTTAACTTTGTGATTGTTATTAATCCTAACCTTTATTGTAAAGAAAGCATTACATATGTGTATAAAAGGGTCCAACGGGGTTGGCGTGCGGAGCACGCAGGGGTCCCTCCTAGTAGTTAATGGGGGGGGTGTTTTTTAATGAAATAAACACATTTTTGCTAAATTTTCCAAATATACTTTGCATAGATTGCATATTAAACTAAATCATATGCAGAACGTATTTTGTGTGTTACAGTAAATTAGCTTTCCCTAAAGCATAGGCCAGTTTAAACATTCCACTTATAGTCCTGCGAGCTGAGCGAGCATGGGGGTTGGTGTCCCATAGAGGCAGGGTCTAGTGGACCCCTCCTGTAGTTTTCGCCACGTTCCAAAGTTTAAGGGTCTACAATTGTATTTAAATAGTGCATAATTAATTATAAGTAGGTACGAAACACTATAGGCCTACATTTCCCATTAGTAGAAGCTTTGAGTAGTTTCTTGTATCAGATTCACCCCCTCCACTTTTACAAATTCATTGTATGACTAACGCAGATACACTGTCTCCTGAACAAGGGTGGGTGTGACATTTCCCAGCAACCCCCCTTTCCCACCCCCTCGCCTTCGATCTATTGATGGATGAAACACCACTTAGACTCCACACACAATACATCTCATTCTAGACAATAAATTAAAAACACATTAAACCCAATTACCCAAGCGGCGACTTGTATCTCTATCTATCCGGCCAAGACAGCTGAGTTATTATATCCAAGTCTGATACAGTAATAGTAACGCCTCAATTAAGTTATAGGATTTATTTTACACGTTTACTTGTGTGAGAAATAACATTGAGAAAGCTGACCTATGAGATTATATTGGTAAAGCGCTCGAGCACGACGAGAATATCGCTTTTACTATATATGTCTTATAAGCGAATTTCCATAGGAAAAATGAGCTATTGCAGTGGCCCTTATGGTAAGACCCAAGGTCGGGAGTAGCAAATGAGCACCGATCATGGTCCCCAGAACACGTTTTGGGGTGTCATTAAAAATCATATATACAGTATATGTTTATATTTATGTATGTATGTGTGCGCACTCTAACGGACGCATTTCAAGTCCGATTCGGTCCAAATTTGGTACACATGTTGGTTGTCTACGTCGCTCGGACGAGTTCGTCAGCCAAAAAAAATCCAATAACCTGAAGCACGTTTTTTGACCGGAAGTAACTTTGTTTTGAGATTTTTCCTACGAGAATGAATTTGTTTTTTGTACAAATATAAACGTAGGATGTTATTTTGCACATTTTGTTATTTTACGCGACCTTATATCTCGCTTGGTTCCCCCAAAATCGATCAAAACATAAAATACCATAGAAGTACACGGTTCAAAGTCATGCGGTGGATCCCACCGTAGGATTGGCGTGCGAAGCACGCAATGCGTTGTGTATTGACGATACTCACAATACGGGGGTGGACGTGCGAAACACGCAATGCTTTGTGTATTGAAGATACTCTTAATATACGGAATGGCGTGCGAAGCACGCAATGCATTGTGTATTGAAGATACTCCCAATACAGGGATTGGCGTACGAAGCACGCAATGCACTGTGTGTTGACGATACTCCCAATACGGGGGTTGGCGTGCGAAGCACGCAATGCTTTGTGTATTGAAGATACTCCCAATATACGGAATGGCGTGCGAAGCACGCAATGCATTGTGTATTAAAGATAATTCCAATACGGGAGTTGGCGTGCGAAGCACGCAATGCTTCCTATATTGAAGGTACTACCAATATGCGGAATGTCGTGCGAACCATTTTGCAGCTATTCAACAACGTCGTGAATCTATTTGTCAAATTGTTGGTTGAAACCCTAAAACATATTCCTATAAACCTTATTTTGGAAATTTGCTCAACTTACGTCAGCGGTCTAGCTGCGTGGTCGAATTATGTTTAGTTTCCGCCATAAACGTACCACATTTAAATTCGCAGAAAGCTCCAATGTACAGTTAGTAGGTAACAAAATTCACCCCGATGTTTTACCTCTATCAAGTGACTCGACTGAAAATTTTGTTTTTCGTCTTGTTTATAAGCAAATATCTTTATAAAAATGTGTAATTTGCCATTTTTGTCAATTACGAATTATAGTTTAGATAATCATGAACGATTTTCTGCGAATTACAAAAGATTATCTTAAAAATTATACGAAAGATAAGTCATATTGAAGAGGCCTGATGTATGAGACTGTACATTCGTAATACCATTGTATTTGGATAACCTAATAGAACTCCGATCCAATGCAATATTTCGTTCCACTGGAAATTCGACGATAGTGGCGCTATCTATTGAGGGAACAACGGAAGTCGTGTGAAACACCAATGCTACCAATGATATCTCCCTAGCGCTACCTCGCGGCGCGATCATGCACTATTTTCCCGACAACCTAATTTTCGCCACACTGCTGCCGTATGGATGCAAGATGTATTTATTATTCATGATATATGGTAATACTGATCTACTTCAGCTGTTTACTTTGCAGCCTAGGGGATGTAGGATGTTCTGCAAATTTAGATTGTTGTGGGACTAATCTCTGTAAAACAGATCTTTTTAAACACTAATTTAAAATACAGCTATAGGAAAAACGTTGTGTGTATCACGGCTGCAAAGTTTACTTTGTCACCCTCAATAAACTGTTTGTATCATGCGACAAACTCAACTATGCACCCTAGATACACAAACAACTATTTTCTTGTTATTATAAAACATATTCTTTTTTTAATTATAAAACCATTGTTTAATTTAGATGAAATAAAGGATCGACACGAGGTTTGAATGTCTGACGGTAGGTTATCTATTTTGTAAGATATAATGATCATCCGGCTAACAAGAATCGATAACGCATCTTGTTATCAAAATTTAAGTGCGAATCGTTTCTAGTTTTATAAATTGTAGATTTTTCTAAAACTAAAGTAAAGTTATACTTATCACCGCCCGCACATTTCTGCTACAATCATTATTTCTCCACTTACCTGCAACAAATACAGAATTATTAGAAACATACATACACTAATATTTTAAATGTTTAACATTAGATTTAGGTTATGCTAATATCATATACTTATCATTTAAATTCTGCTTTGTCATATTTATTTCCCACAAGTTACACGCCCGGATTCGCCCGTTTGAATAACACTCAACTTGTAGAATTCAAACACATACTTCTATGTGTACGACTTCTGGCTAAGCTACACCTCCGTTTAAATTTATTTGTTCAAATAGGTTCAGTCATTTCTGAGACTATCCCAAACATGGCCACAAATCTATATATATAAAAGCGAAATACCACTCACTCACTCACTCACTCATCACGATTTCTCAAAAACGACCGAACGGATTGAAATGAAATTTGGTATGTAGTTTCCTTTAGGGCCATAGGCGCTCGCTAAGAAAGGGTTTAAAAAATTCGAAATTTTAGGGAGGATTTGGGGGGATCAAAGTTATTAAATCACGATTTCTTCAAAACTACCGAACGGATTATAATGAAACTTGGTATGTAGCTTCCTCTAGGGCCATACGTGCTCACTAAGAAAGGGTTTTTAAAAATTGGAAATTTTAGGGGGGTTTGGGGGATCAAAGTTACTAAAATCATAATTTCAAATCTTTTATTATTATGACAACAGTGCTTTTATTATTTAAGATCTATATATTATTATATAAAAGCCAAATACCACTCACTGACTGAACACTTAAAAAGAATACAATTACGTTAAAAAGACTGAAAATACCAACCACCACGGGCAACGCCGTACGGGTCAGCTAGTGTACGTATAAAATTTGCCTCTTTATAAAAATTAAACGTGAATTTAAAGGAATCCGTGAAACTAGAATGCAAGGGGTCCTCAGGACTATATTTATCTGATTGTGAGTATATTTGTCAACTGATGACAAAACAATCTTTATTAGATAAACTAGCTGACCCGTGCGAATATTTCGCAAGTTCGGAGTAGGCCTACATTTACCTGATTTAACACGTTGATTTAATCTTGTTAATTAAGTTTATTTATTTACATTGGTTTATAAATAACAGTTTCCCTATACAATCTTACAGTGTAAACAATCTAACTAACAGCTGTCATGCTAGTTAAACAGATGGTTGATAGATGGCGCCTTTCATTAGGAACATACAAAGTATAATATAAAAGTTTTTTAAATCAATTTTTGTTATTAAAACATGCATTTTAAGCTGTTTGTCCATTTTTCCGGTGTAGCGGCTAAGGATAGCTTAAAAATGATGCCTCATTCATGTAACTTAATAATGTATTAAGGAAGTTATGGCGTACCGACAAAAAAATGGCCTTGAGAAATAATATAATATGCGATAGTATCTGAAAATACGTCAGCGTGGATTTAAAGAAGTTGTATTCAAGTGTACGCTCAGTGAGTGTTTATTCGCCATCAGTGTGTCTTTCAACACCGAGATGACTCATTGAGCGATAAGCGATAAGTTTGCGTTATTCATTTCTCCGTTTGTTTGTCTGTGTGTCTGTCAGCTGTCAATATTTGTAAACTTTATCCTGCCAATACATTTGCACGTGACATTTTTGTTTAGAAAACATGCTTGCATTAGATCATGACTATCGCATAAACAAAAATGTTGTTGTGTTTTATTAAGACGACGTACAAACATCAGACTACACCCATACTGCGTTATAAAGGGGCAATATTTATTGCGTTTTAACTCCACCTATCCAATTTTAACGCAATGTTTTCATCGTAAGCCAGGAAACACAAACTATGTTACGTCTTACGATTTCAAAATTAGGCTGATTTGCGTTTGCAAATGTAGAAGGGTTAAACTGTATGCATACGGAACTTTAACGCTTGAACGTTTTTTAACATTGTTATATAAATAAGAGACTTTATCCTGACTACATAACTGACTCGTAGAATCAACGGGGAGCAAAACCTACTTTAGATACAAATACGAAAATTTAAAGGTAGCCTATGTTCATATGGGGTCATAGACGCACTAAGAAAGGATTTTGCAAAACATTTTATTTTAAAGTGTGGACATTCTGATAAAACAGCTGTTCGGATCAAAAGCTTAGCTAAACATGTGTGTTTACATTCATTGCCATAGCAACCAACTTAGCCAATAATGAATCAATTGATTATTCTTCACAAAAACAACTTTTTTGAGTTAAATGAACAAGCTAAAAGCAAACACAATAAACAGTACCAGATAACTGCCACATACTTTCTCCCAGTTGAAACTTTATACCTTCCCAAGAGTAGCATAGGAGGTGGTTATTTAGAATTGCAATAGTAGGAAAATGTTACCATGGAAAATATTAGATGCATGTAACACACATCCATATTATATTATTATATTATATTATTATTATTTAAACTATTCGATCGATTTCGAACAAATTTGCACCAAACATGTCAATTAGACCTGTATAGATGCACGAAAAAAGATTTCGAAAATTTTTAAAAACAACCCCCTTTTTGGCCAAAAACCAACAAAAATCAGTTATTATTATTATTATTTTAGAAAGATGCGGTTTTTTGCATATGGTAGGGCATACTAAGGGCTACAATAAGCCAAATTTTATCAAAATCGTTAGAGCTGTTTTTGAGAAAATTAGATTTTTCTCGTTTTTTGGCCATTTTTGGGGGTAAAACCCCTTAGAAAATCAAAGATTTGAAAAAAATGAAAACCACGCCTGAAAAAATGAAAACAAATGCCTGTAGATATTCCAAAACTACATCTACATAACAAATTTCATCAAAATCGGTCCGTTGGTAAGGTATCCAGCTCTGTACACATCCTTACAGACTCACGGACAGACATCACCAAAAAACCACTTTTTTGGGTTCAGGGAGCACCAAAACTAATAATTCCACTAAAATATATTTAGGTCCAGGGAGCACCAACACAGATAATTCCACTAAACATTTTTTGGGGTTCAGGGAGCACCAAAACAGATAATTCCACTAAAAATTCAAATTCGAAAATTTGGACGAAAATAATATTTTCTTCATATACTACGTATAGGGTGGAGTAAGTAAAAATCAACAAAAAATGCTAACTGTATTGTAATTAAATTCAAATAACTATCGTTACATATTATAAATAGAACAGCTGATTTGGATCAAAATGTTATCACAATTAGGTTAGGCCTACAAAGAACCAAAACAAGTTTATTTTCACCACTATAGCAAATTTATAATCAGGTAATTATCTTTCACAAGTTTTTTTTATATTAGGCAAAAGCAAACAAAAGGGTTACTGTATTATAAGTCAAACATCTGGTGATACACATTATATTGATTCCTTTAGTTGGTAATATCAATGTTTGTTTGAAATGTTGATTATTGCTGATTTAAATAATAATGGTGAAATTTCAACTCATGCCGAAAATTCGTATTGTTGGGAATGGTCTATTTCGATCTCTGTCTCACATTAGCTGTGTATAGGTCACCGCTCGTCATTTTCTTGAAAATATTAGAGTATACAGTAATCTATTTGCACGGGTCTACGCCGGGGTGAAGCTTTGGACTACGGAAGGTCTAGCTTGAGCCGTGGCTTCGAGACTCGGAGTTGATTCGAGTGGTGGCGAGTCAGAAAGGCTCAGTCTATTGCCGCGACCTTAACATAATACTTCGGTCTGGAAGGTCTTGTACGTGTTTCCAATAAATATATTGTCTCTGGGTGAAGTCCCTTCCCCTCGGCGTTCCCGCTCTCCCCTCCCATCCGAGAGCTCATGCTATCTCTGACGAATTATAAATAATAATATGTCTCTTGTATATGTTTGTAAAATTAACTGGTTTAGATATATTTATTGTTAAAGATTATAGACGGTTATTTTGAAAGCGTGTATGCCGAGTCTGAAGTCAATGTCTTACCTACTTACTTCCAAAGTATTCCTTTGTTTGTGAAGGGATTGTTTGGAGAAGAAGTTTTTTAACAGTTTTATGTAGCCTATAATAAATTATGAACTTTTTCATCATGGTGTACGAAACCAGCTCTAAACGTGTGGCGCCGTAACTCAGACAAACTCTGTATAGGCCTACTCAGGGCAATGTAAGCAACACAAGACCTTTATAATATACGATGGCTCGGCTCCCTACATTCAAAACGGCGAAGTTGGGTACCAATTTCAATGTTAAATAACCAAAACATACCTTCACTATTAAGCATATTTTTGTGTTGTTTTCGTCAAAAAACGAAAGCTGTATTTTTTTTCTTAAAGTAAAATAGACTGTGAGTGTTGATTGCTAAGGTTTTTTTGCAATATCTCTTTTTGCAACTGAGTAAAAAATTAATAAAGTTTACTATATTTTACAATTTATATCATACGTTTATGAAAACAATAAAACTGTTTTTGAAAATGTATTCAGCAATCAACATCCGCATATGACAGTACTGCAAAATGAAACCAAATTTTTAAATTTATTCCAAGAATTAACGGAATAAAATGACTTATTCCGTAGCATTGCTCTTATGGGAATCAGATTCAATATGGCAGACAGGGTAGCGCCCCCTTAAGTAGGCTAATTATGATCACTTGCTGGAATTACCCGCCAGGTGCGCTAGTGACGTACGTCCAGCTGTGCGTAACTGAAAAGACCATGCTCGCGCTCAATTTGGCAACGGTTGCACGTCGGTTTTAAAGATTTCAGAAATAACCACGGCCCGCTGGATTAGTCGCGGACAGTGCATTCGTGCATCTGTGCGGCTCTGCGGTGATGAAGATAGGGTCAAAATTAGACCGGGTTCAATAATTCTACTGGTATATAAACTGCAGCTTTAAAACTCTGCCGCACCTTGCTTACTATATTGGATTGATTTTATATAAAACAATGTTAAACTTGAACATGTTTTCTGTAGTTCGGTTTTACTTTAAGCTTTAGGGGAGAGCACAACAAAAGTAGGGGGAGGGGTGTTAATATATACCGCGTATGTTAATTAGCTCTGGAGATGTATTTTCTATTATAAAGTCTTTGAAAATTAGGCTTTTAGTGGGTATATTTTGGTCTATTTTTAATAATAAACAGCTGAACCAATGACGTGCATTTCCAAAAATTTAGTATACAGAGTGTCCCCGAACTCTCTGGACCTCTTTTGTGGGTATGTTCCTGAGATCGAGACAAACATATTTTACAATATAAACACGGGTCTATGATGCTTATTTTTCGTCTGTCTGTATGTGTTTTTTTACAAAATACTTAATATTTTTAGAAGTAGAAAAGATATTGAGCTCAAACTTTGTATACGTATTTGATGCGGAACCTTTCTTTATCAGTGTACGAAAAATTGGAATATTATTTTGAATATTTTCAAAATGGCGGCCGTTTATAATTTTTAATTTCAAATATCTCAAAAACTGCTAACTTTACAAAAAAATTACAAGAAACAAAAAAGTTTAAAATACAATGTTTTTATTATTTTGTCTCTAGCTCAAAGAATAACAGAGATATCGAAAACAGAAAGGAAAAATGTATTTCTTGGTAGTTTTCGAATTAGAATTTTTAGTGAAATTATCTGTTTTGGTGTTCCCTGAACCCAAAAATATTTTTAGAGGAACTATTTGTTTTGGTGCTCCCTGAACCCAATAAGTGGTTTTTTGGTGATGTCTGTCCGTGTGTCTGTAAGGATGTGTACAGAGCTGGAGACCATACCAACGGTCCGATTTTGATTAAATTTGGTATGTAGGTGTAGTTCTGGAATATCACCAGGCGCTTTTTTTTCCATTTTTCAAATGTTTGGTTTTTAAAGGGTTTTACCCCCCAAACATGGCAAAAAACGAGAAAAATCAAAATTTCTCAAAAACGGCTCTAACGATTTTGATAAAATTTGGCTTATTTGTAGCCCTTAATGTACTCTACCATATGCAAAAAAACCGCATCTTTCTAAAAATTCTCGTTTAGGTAATAATAATAACAGATTTTTGGGTGTTTTTGGCTAAAAAGGGGGTTGTTTTTCAAAATGTTTCAAAACCTTTTTTCGTGCACCTATACAGGCCTAATTGACATGTTTGGTGCAATTTTGTTCGAAATCGATAGAATAGTTTAAATAATAATAATATAATATGGATGTGTGTTACAATACAATACAACTTTATTGCTTTAAAGTACAGTATACATAAGCAAGATGTTGACCATTTACAAAAATAACATATTTCATGACATTGTTCGTTCTTTTCCTTAGTTTTCTCTAATTAAAAACTTGTTTAGTGTATTTATGATACTTACAAAATTATTTCAATATAACTATAACACGAAACACAATTTCAGATACTGAAATAACACAAAATTATACAAACAACAACAATATCAGTACATTTACACATGAGTTAGTTATTTGAAGATATTTACTAAACTAATTTATTACATTAAATTCAAAATGGATTTCCTAAGTTTTAGGCTATACACAACAAAAAGGTAGACATTTTTCATGGCCTGTACTGAGTTTGAAGTTAAAATTGACTCTATATTATATAAATGATGCATACAATTGGAATTGTTTAAATATTTACTTCTAAAAAGATTATACCCTTCACATTCCAACAAAAGGTGAGTTATAGTGTCATTTCCTCTTACACATATTGGGCAGATTTCACTGGGGTTAAAGCTATAGTTGTCTTTTTGTAATATTAATCTATTATATTTCTTGCCAGCAAGACGTAACTGAGTTATAATTCTAAGTATGTATAAAGGACAATTGTCTTCAAAGTACGTTTCACAGGGGGTTAAGCCGCTTATATGTCTGTAGTAATCATTAAATCTTGAATTTAAAACGGACTCAATGTCTAAGCATATTAAATTGTTCTTGAATTTTGCAACTAAATCTTTTCTTGAATTGATTACTTCCCAGTGGTTTTGACTCTTCCAGATATTTTCTGCTCCAATCCTTTTCAGCTTGCATCTAAGCCAGGTAACCCAATTGTATGGGACATCCTGTGAGGAGATAGAGGCAAGTTTGAGGTAGCACAGCCTTGGCAAACTATCATTATTCATTTGAAGCAGTGCAGTCCACCAGTTTAACATTTGTTTAAACACTTGAAGTTCTAGATGCACTCTGCCAGTCTCAATTCTCACATAAGCATCTGGCGTATTTCGAGGAAGGTGTAACAATCGTTTTAGGAAAGTCAGCTGTACTCTTTCCAGAATGTTTACATATGGTGGTGCCCATGTTTCGCTGCAGTATTGTAGAATGCTGACTACCAGTGAGTCAAAAAGTTTACAGTTGGCCTTCCAGGAATCTGAGTGTCCCTTAAATATTATCTTATTTAGTTCTGGAAGTGCAGCAAAGCCTCTTGATGAAATATTAATTGCTGCTTTTCTGAATTTGCCAGAGGAGGAAAATGTTACGCCCAAATATTTCTGTTCATTAACAATTGCAATTGATTCATTGTTATAAAAAAGCTGTTTAAGTTTTCCAGGGGTTATATGGATGTGTGTTACATGCATCCAATATTTTCCATGGTAACATTTTCCTCCTTTTGCAATTCTAAATAACTACCTCCTTGGGAAGGTATAAAGTTTCAACTGGGAGAAAGTTTGTGGCAGTTATCTGGTACCGTTTATTTTTTAAAGAATTTTCTTTAACCACGAATTAAGCCTCACCGAGATTGAAATTAACAATTAATTATTGGGTTAAATAAAAAATATTGTTCATTGTAAACTTATAGTAATTATACTCTTTTATATTATTAGAAAATAAAACAATAATATAGCCGTAACACGATCTCATGAGCAATTTTTACTTTCTCCCCCTATACCATAGTATATGGAGAAAGTATTGTATTCGTCAAAATTTTCGAGTTTGAGTTTTTGGTGGAAATATCCGTTTTGGGTCCCCCTGAACCTAAAAAAGTGGTTTTCGGAGTGATGTCTGTGTGTGTGTCTGTATGTGTGTCTGTGTGTCTGTGTGGATGTTATCAGACCTAGAGCCTAAACCAGTCGTCCGATTTTGATGAAATTTGGTATGGAGGTACTAATCCACGGTATCTCCAGGCGTTTTTTTCATTTTTGTGAATTTTTAATTTTTAAGGGTAATTTTCCCATAAAAACCCATAAAATATCGGAAAAATTAACTTTTCTCAAAAACGGCTCTAGCGATTTTGATTAAAATTTTACAGTTTATTAGGGACCTAAAGTACTATAAACTGTAAAATTTTAATCAAAATCGTTCGAGCCGTTTTTGAGAAAAGTTGATTTTTCCATTATTTTATTAATTTTTTTGGGAAAATGACTGTTAAAAATAAAAAAATCACAATAAATTGGTAATAGTATTTTTTTATTAAGTTTCTATAATGAGGGAGAAAGTATGTGTCAGTTTCCTGATACCGTTTATTATAAAGATTTTCGAAACCCCTTTCCCCAGATTTACTCTCATTATTCAGATTGCACTTGTGCACTGAGTAATGTAATAACAACACAAAGTTGAACACATTTCTCTGTAAAACAATGTGAGGTCGTCGGTCAGGACCCTTACCACTTACCGCGGGCTGTTTGACCTATTTGCCGGAACGCAGAGGCGGCTATTTATGTACACACCGCACACACTCGGTAAACGACATATAAACTGTGTCAACAAGTGTTGCCAGTATAGACAAGGCTCTGCTGTACCTCGCCCGTTGCCCACAGTCAGTTGTATCAGTCGTGGGACTGCCGACTGTCATGAATATAGACAATCTGGTTTACGTTATTTAAAATTTTTTAGATTTCAATTTTAAAAGTGACAAGATAAAAGTAATACAACTTACAAAATAATGATCAAATTTCTGGTTAAAGCAATAACCAACGATTTATAACCAATGCTTTCTTTTGTTTAACTTTTGGGCAGAAAAAACTAAACTTTTTTAAATTTTGACGTAGCTTATCGGCAAAAAAACTGAAAAAATAATTTCTCCCTGTACTATTATTATTGTTTATGTGTTATTAGAGGTTTTAGAGAAATTAGACATTAATTAAAAGTTTTAAATGGCCGCCATTTTAAACAAATACATCAAATGTTAAGTAAAACACAAAAAATAAATCCCCACACAGGGCTAATGTTAGGAATATTCCATATGTTTCCATTAGATTATTCCCCCGCCGTGTGTTGGCCAACACTAGGCCGTGGTGCGGTGCGGGCACAGTGCGGTTGTGTGTGTCCCGACCTTAAGGTCTGCTCCAGTAAACGAGAAAGCAAACGGAAACGCAACCGCTTCTCACTGTATCATCCCTATATAAACGGTCAATTTTTTGCAGCTGAACGCTTTGACATTGCCTCATTTCAAACCATTTTATAAGTCTATCTTTTGTAATTAAGTGTTGAAAAAAAAAACTGAATATTCTTTATACAATTTCGGATCCGGCTTGCAAATTATTTTTCATTATTAATTTTTTATTGTGTTAGGGAAAAAATTCAAACTTTGTACTTACAAAATGTCAATTACATAACAAATCAAAAGCAGTTAAAAAAAATGTAAATTGCAAGACGGATGCGTATTGTGACTGTGCTTAAAATGAGACCTTGCAAACAATTGTATGATAAAAAGTAAACGAAATAAATGGTTTGAAATTTAACATTGCTCTTACGGGATAAAAATCCAAGATGACCGCCACTACAGCAGCCCCTTAATTTGAAAACGAAGTATTTATGGGCCTTTCTTCATTAGAGTTTTTTACTTTACTTTTAGTAGTAGAATCGTCCCATGAAATCGTTATCTTTCCTTGTGATACATCCTGTATATAAAATATACTGCAGTCGCTAAAATAAATCTGTATCCATTGTGTCTACACTGCTCAACAACTCAAATAGTGACGATCCAGTTCAAAAACTACACCACTGGAAGACATCACCCCCAAATTCAAAGTACAATATTTTTGTATTTCTGAAACATACGCAGGTTGGCACACTTGTCTCAATAACTACGTCAGATTTAATTGTGACAGACAGACGAGTGGACTACGACGTTATGTCTGTTCAGGTTCGGAACCCTAAATATGAAATAAGAACCACTGTACATTTTGTATAGAAGGGAAAGCACGTTAATAAAATAACCTCAGAATATAGGCCACCATTTATATTTTAGAAGTAACGTAATTAAATTGTAAATAGTTTTAAACCCAATCAGGGTATATTTTATTTCACCCTTAATTCTAAAAATAATAATTCACCCTTTACGTTCGTCATTCATGAATAAATGGATGATGGTGACAAAAAACTCAATTAATATGAAATAATCTCCTGCTTAATATATTATCTAGGCCAGTTAAGGTTCTACGCAGCAGATTTGATGAGAATTTAATCCTTTCATATACCCACTGGGGATTGCGTGGATCACGTTACCAATTTCAATATATATTACAACGGACAAAACTCGTTGTAGGTCTTGAGTTTAAATTTGCAATTAATTTTGTAAGTTTGAATAATATGGACTTGCCGTGAGTTAAAGCCAAATGTAGGTCACGAGATCAGCATGTATACGCGGGCGGTCTGTTATCGGGTAGAATTAAACTTTTGGACCCTGCCTGTCTGAAAAGGATTGGGAACTTATAAAAATTACTTAAAAGATTCCTACGGGAAGCCAAAATCCAAGATTTGAATAAAAAATAAAAATCTTCGGGAAATGCATTACGCTAACGGCGGGTGTATTTACTGCAAGGATAGATATTAAAAAATCATAAAGTTACGTAAGATACGAGCTTTCAAAGAATGAGAAAATTTTCAAAATTCCTCTAATTTAAAAAAGAAAAGGTTTTTTAGGCTTTTCTTGAAAAGGCCTAAAATAAAGGTGAAATAAGTTTTAGCGAAATTTTGTCATATAAAAAAGTTAATGGTAATTCATAAAGTTTAAAGGATAAAAAAGTAGGTTAAAAATAAAGTTTTTTAAATTCTAACTAAAACAAGTTTTAGTATTGATAAATGTAAAATATAATGTAAAAGAAAAACTAGAAAATTTATAAAAGGAAAAAGGTGATAGAATTTGCACCTTTACAGCTAATGGAAAATTTAAACTCAAACTTTTAACAATTCAAAATAGTAAATAGTATGCAAACGAAGTAGTTATGTAAAAATAATCCAGTATTTGAAATATGTTTCGGGAGTAAAGTAAAACCCTAGTTTGTGAAAAATCGTTGAAGTCCCTAACTCCACAGCAAGACAACCAGAAGCAGAAATGAGATGAAAATCCGGCTAGTGAATGAAAACCAATGGACAAGAAAAGTGGAAAAAGAAAAACCGAAAGAAGTGTAAAATTAAGACTTTTCCGGGAAAAATCGCCGCGGAAAAACGCGCGCGGGTCGTGTACGCGAACCAGGAGTCGTACGAACGTCACTCGAGTTCGTGTGGAAAGGTAACAACGAGCTGAGGAAAATGATGTCAGTTTCAGGAAAATCGGATAAAACCTGGAAGGGTTACATGGAAAAAGGATTTCCATAGCACAAAACTGAGGGAAGCCAGATAAGAACGCAAGACAGTAGAGGGGAGGTCCAAAGACGAGACTGATGGAAGGAGAACAGGGTGACCAGTTTACGAAAAGGGGCGTACTCAAAGAAACAATAGAAACTTAATTAAAACAAAGGCTAAATCATGTTACAAAATTATGAAAAAATTATAATAAAATTCAGGATGAAAAGTTACGTAAACTAGTAGTTTGAAATTGGCGAAAAAATGGATTTTAAAGCATTTTCGAAATACAGTGGTAGAAAGCTTAGGTTGGCAATGAAATAGTGCCGAAAAACATTATATAAACGATTGCTCGGGGAAACTCGGTATGGATTATTATTTCTGCGATGTAAGTTAACGCATCGAGAGCAGATACTTGTTTTTTATAAAATACTTCAGCGTGCTAGAAGCTGAGTATTTTCTTCGTTAAACTTTAAATTTTTATAACAAGTAAGAAGATACGGCATAGCGGTTATCATCTGGGATGCAGCAATAGACACCGAATTAACTCTACAAGAACGTCAGTGGCAACTTAGTCTATACAAGTTGGCCTAACTTGGGATTTCTGGAAGAAAAACATAGCCTACAGGACAGCTGATACATGGAGTGATTCGTATAGCTTCCAGACAGGACTCCAGGATACCACCAGGCGGCCACCAGGACATGCAACTGTAGCTACGAGGGAATAGACGAACCGGGATAGCAGACACGGCATCACCACATCCATCTTTAAGAAGACATCCATCATACATCCAGACAACCCTACAGGACTCCACCTTCACCCACAAGACAACTCTATCAGCACGCAGAACATCTGTAGCTTGTCATCACTAGACAGCGTTCGCGGATTTCACCACAACGTCGCGACGCCTGGACAAGTGTGAAAAGGTCGGTAGAAGCGTAAAATACGTTAGTCCCCATTAAATTGCCTGAAGTAAATTCAAATAAATTTATTTTAAATACTGGGTTACGTAGGATGTTAGATTAAGAAATATTTGTAATTAATTAAAGAAGTAAATTCATTAAATCGTAAATTCAAATTTTCATTAAAGTATAAATTAAATTAAATTGAGAAATAAAATATTAAAATAAATTATAATTAATTAAGAGATTAGTTCTGCCTTATAGTTTAAAAAAGTTATTATTTTAATTGAGAAGAAAGTTATTATTTGGTTTTATTTGAAAAATATGAAATACAAGAATTTTGTTTTATGTTTAAAATTAGAAAAAAGAGATTATTAAAATTTTATTTTGTTTTATAAAAGGTTATTATTTACAAAAACACCTAGTATTCAAATATCCCAATAGTTTATGAATTTTAGATTAAGAATTGATAAAGTGAAATTTCATAAAATAATTGCAAGCACAAATAAGCAATTTACAAGGTTAGTTCCAGTGTACTCACTCTTCAGAGGTTTACAAAAAGTAAAATTATTAACTTGTGTTCTTACTGAGCTAAAATTAAAAATAAATTACTGGAAGTATAAAGTAAAGTTTTTTGTCAGAATAGTCAGTGAACTGAATATTCGACACATAGTTATTTCACCTAGGCCAAACAAAGTGAGATTGCCTATAAGACTTCCAGTAGGTGGAAATAACTTATTCTCCAACGAAGAATTTTCTCAAAAGCAGTTATTCGTTGTAATATATATATAGATACATATGTAGTAAACTAGTGGATCCGGCTTGATTTGATTTTAAGGGGAGTTACTCCAGTTCATCCCTTTGACTTAAGTAATCCAATTGGAAATGTTTTATTATATCAATTAAGAATAATATAAAATCATTTTAGCTTCATAGTTTTTAGGAATTAAGTGCAATTTAATTTAATAGGGATAACTACCCCATTTAAATATATTTGTTTGTAGTGACCATATTCTCTAAAAACATCCAGGTGTTAATATGTGTAAATTGTTAATTTTAGTAAAATTAGTTAAATAGTATTTGAGAATATACAAAAAGTAAGTGTATAGATTAATATTTAATTTTAAAAGTAGTTATTCTATTTCATTCCTTTGACTAAGGCCGTAGATAAAGGGGGAGGGGGGTCAAAACCCACCCCGAAATCCAGAAATTTAGTAGTAAAAAGTAATAAAAAAAGTTTAAAATGTGCAAATTGAATTATAAAATAGACAAAAACAACAACATAATGTATTTTACGTCACTGTGAATTGCATGCATACTGATATTTAGATTTACTTGATTAAACTACAACGTACAATACACATGGATGCAGTAGGTTACAGCCTTACTCTCTTGTGGTCTTGATCTGATCTATTAAATAAGAAAACTATGACGGTTCAACAAAAATACTTTACTCTAACAAAACACGCAATGCAAAAAACCCCCTTTTTTCCAAAAAAAAACCCCAAAATCAGTTATTATTATTATTATTATTACCTAAACGAGAATATTTAGAAACATGATGTTTTTTGCATATGGTAGGGTACATTAAGGGCTACAAATAAGCCAAATTTTATCAAAATCGTTAGAGCCGTTTTTGAAAATTTTTGATTTTTCTCGTTTTTTGCCATTTTTGGAGGGTAAAACCCCTTAAAAGTCAAAAATTTAAAAAAATGAAAAACACGCCTGGAGATATTCTAGAACTACACCTACATACCAAATTTCATCAAAATCGGACGGTTGGTATGGTCTCCAGCTAACACATCCTTACAGACACACAGACACACGGACAGATTCTGATATCACCAAAAAAAACACTTTTTCGTGTTCAGCGAGCACCAAAACAAATAATTCCACTAAAAATATGTTTTGGTTCAGGGAGCACCAAAACAGATAAATCCACTAAAAATTCAAATTCAAAAATTTGGATAAAAACAAAATACTTTCTCCATATACTACGTATAGGGTGGAGAAAGTAAAAATGAATATTTATTTGAACCATCACTGTTAAATACGGAATGAAGTACATACCAGCCACTACAGCTGATCCGTCCCGACATGAGGAAATGTACCCAGCTGCTCGCGCAATTCGTTCCACGGAGACATTATTCTATACACCGAGCTACGGATTTTAATAAAACCATTCACAAATAGATTACTAGACGTTCCCATGTCCATATCACTTTCATTGTTGGCTACCTTCTTCTTCTCGCCCATTGATAGGACGTTGATCTTTACTTCGTCATTAGCGCTATCAAAGAATTTCACGTGTCTTTTAATTTAGCGGTACTTCTTTCATTCATGCGACCGACAAAGCAATGATATAGTACCGTGGGAAATACTTTGTACAGAAAATATGGTAATTAAAGAAAGGTATTTAAATGTATAAATTTGCCAGCCCGATATATAAACAATCGCTTCTTCTGCTTTTAGAAGCAAAAATTGTAGATATTTTTAGACGTATCAAATTTGAAATAGTTCGATTGAGTTGAGCTAATTTAAAAAACTAAAAGTTATGGTTTGATTATTAGCGAATTTCCATAGGAAAAATGAGCTATTGCAATGGTTTTTGTGGTAAGACCCAAGGTCGGGAGTAGCAAATGAGCACCGATCATGGTCCCCAGAACACGTTTTGGGGTGTCATTAAAAATCATATATATACGTGTGTTCGCACTCTAGCGGCCGAAATTTAACTCCGACTTCGTCCAAATTTGGTACACATGTTGGTTGTCTACGTCGATCGAACAAGTCCGTTAGCCAAAAAAATCCAACAACCGGAAGCACGTTTTTTGACCGGAAGTAACAGTCTTATGCGATTTTTCCTTTTTTTCTACAAATATAAATGTAGGATGTTATTCTGCACATTTTTATATTTTACGCGACCTTATAGCTTGCTTAGTTCCCCCAAAATCGATCAAAACGTGAAATACCGTAAAAATACCTGGTTCAAAGCAATGTGGTGGATTTTACCGTGCGGTTGGCGTGCGGAGCACGCAATGTTTTGTGTATTGAAGATACTCCCAATATACGTCATGGCGTGCGAAGCACGCAATGCTTTGTGAATTGAAAATATTCCTAACATACGGAATGGCGTGCGAAGCACGCAATGCTCTGCGTATTGAAGATACTCCCAATAAGCGGAATGGCGTGCGAAGCATTTTACAGCTATTCAGCACCGCCATGAATAGACCTATTTTAAAAATTGTTGGTTGAAACCCTAAAACATAGGCCTACAGACTTAATTTTGGAAATTTGCTCAACTCACGTCAGCGGTTCAGCTGTGTGGTCGAATTATTGTAGATCGTGAACCGGGTACTTGTATAATAATAGGCCTACCTAGTAGTTTTCGTCTTGATCCAGTTTTGCGAATAAGGTCGGGTAAAAAAACCAAATCTGCAGAACAATCTCTATATTTATTTGTTCAGATAAAACCCCAAAAAGATTTCATTCTAGTGAGAAAAATCTTTTTAAAAAACTGTTACTTCCTGTAAAAAAACGTGTTTCATCCGGACAACTTAGAAAACAAAAGTGTGTAGGCCTACTAAATTTGGATAAAATCGAACGTACAATAAGGCCGTTAGAGTGGGAACACATATATAGGTATACATATATATATATATATATATATATAACATTTTTACTTCCAGTCGAAAAAGTGCTTCCTGTGGTTGGATTTTTTGCTAACGAACTCGTCCGAGCGACTTACAAAATCAACGGGTGTACCAAATCGGACGTAAAATGCGGCTACATTCCCCCGAATATCTCTGTCAACTGCACACCACATCAGTGTACATCTATTTCGCGTGGAAATTTAGTAAGAGAATGTACATTCATTTACAGTAAAGAAAAGTATCATTGTATTAGTAAGTGAGCATCGAAAATTTTACTAACTTTTTTAAGTATTTATTATAAACTAGGGGAGACCCCTGCGTGCTCCGCACGCCAACCCCGTGGGAACGTTATGTTTTCTTTCAAATAAAGGCGAAGGATTAATAATAACCCCAAAGCTAAGATGGCAAATAATGTTAAATGTTCAAATCAAATTATTTCGTATATTTTATGACAGCAGTTATAATTAGGTTAAAAGAACCAGCAACGCTCAGGTCTACACTTTAATAAAAACCTAACCTGAAAGATAGAAATACAAATAACTGTTTCAAGTTTGAAATCAGCTGTTAATGGAAATATTACAGCAAACAGCTGATTAATGTATCAACAATAAACATATGTATTTATTATTTAGTATGGCGCTCCTATTGCCGTAAAATATTTACTATAGTTTGTATTGTTTTTACGTCTAACAATGGCTTTTCAAAAAAAAGTATAAAAACACGCGTGTATTCAAATTAAACTTCGTGTTAAAATTTCAAAGCAATCGGTGAAGAATTTTCGGAGATTTAAGATTGAGAACAAAGGAACATTTACATTTTTATTTATATAAATGAACCGTATTATAACATTCGAAAGTACTGTGCCAAAGATGTGCAGGACACAAAAATCTTCTGTATAAATGCTGCTAGATATTGTCTACGAGCAATGGATATAAAAATGTATTTTACTTTCTCACTATACTATAGTATAGAGAAAGTTTAGTGATCGGAAAAAAATCGATGTTGAGATTTTTGTGGAAATATCCGTTTTGGGACTCCCTGAGCTCAGAAAAGTGTTTTTTTACAAAATGTCTGTCTGTATGTATACAAAGCTAGAGCGAAAACTATTCGATCGATTTCAAACAAATTTGCACCAGACATGTCAAGTAGGGCTGTATAAATGCACGGTTTTGAAATTTATTGAAAAACAACCCCCTTTTTGGCCAAACCCCCCCAAAAATCAGTTATTATTATTATTATTAGCTAAAATAGAATTTTTTTAAATATGCAGTTTTTTGCATATGGTAGGGTACATTAATTGCTACAAATAAGCCAAATTTTATAAAAATAATAGCTGATTTTTTGTAGGTTTTTGGTCAAAAATGGGTTGTTTTTCGAAAAATTTTAAAACCCTTTTTTCGTGCATCTATACAGGCCTAATTGACACGTTTGGTGTAAATTTTTTCGAACTCGATCGCATAGTTTTATCTCTAGTTTTACAGACAGACAGACATTTTGTAAAAAAAACACTTTTTTGGACTCAGGGGGTCTCAAAACGGATATTTCCACAAAAAATCTCAACATCGATTTTTTTTTGCGATCACTATACTTTGACTATACTATAGTATAGTGAGAAAGTAAAATTTAAGGAGGCGAATTAATCTTATTTTGTAGCAACGTAGGCTAAGTCGGGCAGAACGAATAACAACTGGTTGATTCCCTCAGTCAAAACCTCGCATTGAACTTAATTAAATACGCATTAAGTAGATGCCAAATAGAAGAAAGGTTAAGCGGACCATATACAATGTCAAACGCGCGGGTCAGGTCAGCATCAAATTTTTAAATTGAACGTAGGACATATTCCGAGAAGTGATGAAACTTAAAACGACTAGACAAAGCAACTGTTCCTAGAGTGGGGACGAGTTGAGGATGCTATTATGGAGTCTTCACTGCAGAGACACGATGTGGGTTAAATATAATAGAGGTTTCGCTCGCCAATCCCGAAATTATTGTATACTATAATATTTTCACGGAAATGACGTTGGAGCGGTGACCTATACATAGAGAAATAGACACGACCAACCCCAATAAATAGAATTGTGGGATGCGTTGTAATTTTATTAATTAAAGTTTAAATTAATATTAAAATTAATATTTAAATAATCAATAATCAACATTTCAAACAAATTTTGATATTACCAACTAAGAGAAACAATGTAATATTATGTAACACCAGATGTTTGACTTATACAGTAAGCGTTTTGTTTGCTTTTACCTAATCTAAAAAAACTGTTAATTGTGAAGAAATGTTACCTGATTATGAATTTGCCAAAATGGTTGCAAATAAAGGTGTTTTGTTTCATTGTAGGCCTAACCTAAAGTTATGTTAAGTTTTTCATGAAAATAAGAAGTTTTATTTATTGAATTTACAGTAAGCTTTTTTTCGTAGATTTTTTTGTGTGTTTGCTTTTATTTTGTTAATCTAACCTAAAAAGCTGTCTAAATATTCTAAGTTGTTTGCTCTGGTAGTGAATGTAAACAAACATGCGTTGTTAAGATTTTGATCTGAACAACTGCTGTTGTCTATACTAATATTAAGAGGTAAAATTTGTTTGTTTCTATGTAGGGGGTAATCTCTGGAACTACTGAATCGATTGAGAAAACAGTTTTACTAATAAAAGGCTACACTATCTCTGAATAACATAGACTAGAATTAATTTTGATAAAAACATTTTTTATGTCAATATTTGTAAATTTAGTCGGAAAAATCTTAGGTTAGGCCTAGACTGAAGAGCCAACACATGTATTAACACGTATTACCATATCAACCAATTGAATCAAATAACAGATAAAACAGCTGTTTGCTCCAATATTTATTTCCAATGACAGCCGATTTCAAACTTTGAAGCAATTTTTTTTATTTTTACTTTTAGGTTAGGTTTTTATTAAAGTCTAGACCTGAGCCTTGCTGGTTCTTTCAACCTTTATTATAGCTGCTGTTATAAAATATACGAAATAATTTGATTTGAACATTTATAACATTATTTACCATCTTATCTTTAGTGTTATTATTAATCGTACAACTTTATTATATATATAAAAAAAATAACATGTCTATGTGTATAGAAGGTTCCAACTGGGTAGGCGTGCGGAGCACGCAGTGGTTTCCCCTAGTATATGATATAGGGCTGGTAGTGAATTTAGTTTCACTATGGCAGAATTTACAAAATATCACCCAGTCCAATAATATCACCAAAGATTAGCCAAGAAAAATATTTGACTAATGGTATACTTCCAGGTTAGTATAGGCTACTTAGCATTATAATGATTTCTGCACAGACAGACATACGAGTGTTCTACAAGGCATCCGATTTTCCTTTTAATGAAACCCTAAATATTATGGATGGGTGAAATATTGGATTTAATTTGTATTTACTGTATTTATTTTAAAATTGACAATATTACGCACAGCGTCTATATGAAGGGATTAAATTTTCATCGAATCTACTTCACATACTCTTCACTGACCTATATACTCGTATATTATGGCACAGTTTACTGAAATAATTGTAACAATAATTGCTTTTTCCAACGCCATCATTTATACAGCTTGCATTGTTTATTTATTGGTGTATAACGAACACACTTTCAGAATCAATGATCACATCAAATAAAGGGTGGTTCAATAACATAACGTTATAGGAAATACTATTTACAATTTATTCAAATAGTTAAACCATAGTTATGCCATTTTCATTTATGGAATACTAGCTGGCCCGACCCGGCTTTGCACGGATAGACAAATCAAAGTTAAATGTATATTAACAAAAAATAGATTATATCAATAAATATATTACACTATGTATTTCTTATGGGGAATTTTAGTAACTTTGACGTCCCCAAAACTCCCCTAAAATTTCGATTTTTTTTAAACTCTTTCTTAGCGAGCACCTAGGGCCCTAGAGGAAGCTACATAATAAATTTCATTCCCATCCGTTGGGTGTTTCTTTTTAGTAACTTTGACCCCCAAACCCCCCTAAAATTTCCAATTTTTTAAAACCGTTTCTTAGCGAGTACCTAGGGCCCTAGAGGAAGCTACATACCAAATTTCATTCCAATCCATTCGATGGTTTTTTGCAGTAACTTTGACACCCCAAACCTCCCCTAAAATTTAGAATTTTTTTGAAAAACTTTCTTACCGAGCATCTATGGTCCTAGAGGAAGCTACATACCGAATTTCATTCCAATCCGTTCGGTAGGTTTTGATAAATCGTGATTTAGTAACTTTGACCCCCAAAACCCCCCCCCCTAAAATTTCGAATTTTCGGAAACCCTTTCTTAGTGCGCGTCTAGAGCCTATAAAGAGTATTAGTGCCAAATTTCATGTTTGTAGGCCTCGTGGTTTTGGAGTCAATGAGTCAATGGTATTTGGCTTTTCTAAGTATAGATAACATCACTGAGGTGTTCTCCACCAACATCCACACATGTGCCATTACTCAACGTACTATGGACATTGGTATTGCAGCAACGTTATTTCTTATGCAGTTCCTTAAATCGGCAATTGTGTGAGGTTTTGTGACAGAAACTTTGCTCTTAAGGCTCGGCTCCCTAAATTCAAAACGCGAAGTCGGCTACCAATTTCAATGTTAAATAACCAAAACATACCTTCACTATTAAGCACATTTTTGTGTTATTTTGTAAAACGAAAGCTGTTTTTTTTTTTCTTCTTAAAGTAAAATAGATTGTGTATGTTGATTGCTAAGGTTTTTTGCAATATCTCTTTTTGCTACTGAGTAAGCTATTAATAAAATTTACTAGTTATATCATACGTTTATGAAAACAATAAAACGTTTTTTGAAAATGTTTTCAGCAATCAACATCTGCAAATGACAGTACTTCAAAATGAAACCAAATTTTTAAATTTATTCCACGAATGAAAGGAAAAAATTACTTATTCTGTAGCATTGCTCTTATGGGAATCAGATTCAATATGGCGGACAGGGTAGCGTGTCCTTAAGGTAGCCCCACAACCAAAAATCACAAGCAGTTAGATCCGGCGACCGGGAAGGCCGTGCGAAATCACCAAAACGTGAAATGAGATGCACCAGGAACCATTTTCATAAAACACTCATTGACACATCTGCCGTGTGCGCAGTAGCTCTATCTTGCTGGTACCATAACGAGGTCATGTCTATTCCAAACTGATGCAATTGTGGAACCAAAAAGTACTGAACCATTTCAACGTACCGTTCTTTATTCACGGAAACTCTTTCACCGTTTTCATTTTCAAAAAAATAATGCCCGATAACTCCAAAACTTTCAACACCACACCTTACAGTCACTTTTTCACGGTGCAGAGGTCGTTGATGGATTTCCCTAGGATTCTCTCTTGACCAGTAACGACGATTTTGCTTGTTTACGTTACCATTTAGCTCAAAATAAGCTTCATCAGACATTATTACCGAATTCCTATAGGAAAAATGAGCTATTGCAGTGGCCCTTATGGAAAGACCCAAGGTCGGGAGTAGCAAATGAGCACCGATCATGGTCCCCAGAACACGTTTTGGGGTGTCATTAAAAATCATATATATAATTGTATATATGTTTTCGCACTCTAGCGGCCGCATTTTAAGTCCGTTTTGGTTCAAATTTGGTACACATGTTGGTTGTCTAAGTCGCTCGGACGAGTTCGTTAGCCAAAAAAATCCAACAATCGGAAGCACGTTTTTTGACAGGAAGTAACTATTTTTTTAGATTTTTCCAGAGAGAATGAATTTGTTTTTGAGTTTCTACAAATGTAAATGTAGCACGTTATTCTGCACATTTTGTTCTTTTACGCGACCTTACAGCTCGCTTGGTTCCCCAAAAATCGATCAAAACGTAAAATACCTTAGAAGTACCCGGTTCAAAGTAATGTGGTGGATTCTACCGTCGGATTGGCGTGCGAAGCACGCAATGCTTTGCGTAATGAAGATACTCCCAATATGCGGAATGGCGTGCGAAGCACGCAATGCATTGCGTAATGAAGATACTCCCCAATATGCGGAATGCATTGTGTATTAAAGATAATCCCAATATGCGGAATGGCGTGCGAACCATTTTGCACCTATTCAGCACCGTCGTGAATAGATCTATTTCCCAAATTGTTGGTTGAAACCCTAAAACATAGGCCTATAAACTTAATTTTGGAAATTTGCTCAACTCACGCCAGCGGATCAGCTGCGTGGTCGAATTATTAAACGTTGCAATATGTTATTGTGATTAATTAGGTGTAATAATCTTTCACAAAAAATAAGACGTAATTCAGGATCAACAGGATTGAGTTTTTGTGCAGCTGCTAACTTTTAGGGATGAAAATTCAAATAAAGATGTAACTTTCGTTGTAAATTTGTGTTTGAAACTCCTAATGCGGCAGATTGTTTCCGGATCAATCGATTTGAACAGATACACGCACATTTTCAACATTGTCTGGAGTACGTGCAGATATAGGCCTACCAGTTGGTTTTACTTTTAACGCAGATGCACTATTTCTGAAATTGTTTATCCACCTTTTAATAGTATTCCTACAAGGAACAGCACCGTGATGAGAAACATGGAAATTGTTACGAAAAAACCGTTGTTTAGCAGTCACAGATTCATTATTTAAAAAAAAAAGATTCGATAACAAAAGCACGATGTTGAACTGTCCACTGCTCCATGTTTACTGAAATTAAAAACCGATTTCTTCAAAACTACGGAACGGATTGGCATGAAATTTGGTATGTAGCTTCCTCTAGGGCCATAGGTGCTCACTAAGAAAGGGTTTTAAAAAATTCGAAATTTTAGGTGGGGTTTGGGGGGTAAAAATTACTAAATTACGATTTCTCCAAAACTACCGAACGGATTGGAATGGAAATTTGGTATGTAGCTTCCTCTAGAGCCATAGGTGCTCACTAAGAAAGGGTATGAAAAATTTCGAAATTTTAGGAGGGATTGGGGGGATCAAAGTTAGTAAAATCATAATTTCATATTTTCTATTATTATGACAATAGTGCTTTTATTATTTAAGATCTATAGATATAAAAGCCAAATACCACTCACTGACTGAACACTTAAAAAGAATTGTACGTTAAAAAGACTGAAAATACCAACCACAACGGGTCAGCTAGTACAATATATACAGCGAACTATACTTTGGTGTTATTTATTTATTCCAGTTTTCCCTTCTCAAACTTTCAAGATGTGTTTGGTTTTCAAACATTCGTCAACGAAATTAAAAAATGTTATGCAAAAAAAATTAGAAAACGTGCACAGCACGATTAATGTGTTCGGTCTTGTCACACGGGCGATATTGCTGAAGCAATAACAATTACTCTTTAACGACAACGAAAAATACGGTCATTGCAAATTGTGCACTCAATTAAAAAACAAACCGACAATGGTACAGTTTTTAGCAATAGTACTCCCAGCATTATTGCAATCACACGATATTAACAGTACAAAACAAAGAACATCTATCATCCTACGATTACAACTCGATGTTGTATTGCCTCGAGAAAGTTCAGCTTGGCCGTATCGCTGCCACCTACAAGTTTATAAACGATTCCGCGCTGAAATTTCGCCAACTAATATACGAACAATGACTAAGCAACAAAGCTATGACATCATGTCGGCCGTGGTTTCGCTTCTTCTTCTTCTTGTCCTTCAATTATTTATGCAGGTACTTGCTTTAAATAACCTCTCCTCCCTCCCGACATGTCTGCCTTCCAGACGGATAATTGTCTTTCATAAAGGAGATAAATCTTAATAGGAGAGCGGGAGGAGGCCATTGTAGCTAAATTAAGGAGGCGTGTGATACTTGATACTTGGAACAGAATTCTGTTAGACTTTTCCAAATAAATTGCTCACTCTTTTAAACTGACTAGGTTATATAACCTGCTTTCCCTGACGTGACGGATTTTACAGGTAGGGATTAAGCCCCCGCCCCCACTCTTAGTCGAAAAAATTTGTTCTTAGAGGAACCTACATTTTTTAATTGTATGCCAGAAAGTATTAAACTTCTGTTAAAATAGTTTACTTGGTAATACCACTGAAATGGACATTGCGCTTCCTCATTTCTTAGCTGTGTTAAAATAGTTTACTTGGTAATTCCTCTGAAATAGACATTGTGCTTCCTCATTCCATAAGTTGTGTTAAA